>CAUYRH010004120.1:0-19814 GCA_963574655.1 Perodicticus potto | reverse complement strand
GTCTGTGAACAGACTTTTTCCAGAATGAAACATCTGAAATCTCCAACCAAATCTAGACTAACTGATGCACACTTGCATCACTTGTTATGACTAGCAGAGACAAATATGGAACTGGACATTGACCATCTCATTAGCCAAAAGCAGGCCGGCCCATAGTTCCCATTGAAATGCTGGTAAGTTTGTTGATTTAACTTTATTTGATCTTCATTTTAAATATCGTATCTGTTCCCATTTTATTTTTTTACTTCAAAATAAGATATGTGCAGTGTGCATAGGAATTTGTTCATAGTTTTTTTTTTTTTTTAAACTACAGTCCGGCCAGCCAACAGTCTGAGGGACACTGAACTGGCCCCCTGTTTAAAAAGTTTGAGGACCCCTGTACTAGAAGAACTAAACGTACATGGAGGCAGCAAAACGAACAGAATACCTAGTGAATAACTTGATTTATCTGTATAAGTAACAAAGTAACAGAAGTAACACCAAAAGCATCTATCATACCAATTAATATGTGTATAAATAAAAGTTACCCATTTTTAAAACATCTTTAGATTGGATCACAGAAACAAACTTAACTCTAGGCTGTGTAGAGGAGGCACTCCTAAAACAAGGCGGTTTAAGACAGATGAAAACAAAACAATGGGTAAAGTTGTACTAGGCGAATGCAAAAAAAAACAAAACAAAACAAAACAAAAAAACAAAAAAACCTAGGACTTGAGCTTAACATTACAAGGTAGAATTCACGTTGTGAAGCATTAAAATGTCCCAAAAAAGCACTTTATAATGTCAAAAGATACAATTCACAATTAAGTTAAAATATGTATTTAAGATGTAGGCAGCAGTAGTCATAAACATTCAGAAATATGCTAGTAATTGAATATTTTAATTCATCACTCCCAGTTCATAACATATTAGGAAGATAGAAATTAAGAAAAAATTAAAAACCCTAATTAAAATAATTAATACAGTTGATATAATAAATTATATCAAATTCTACACCATGAAAGTAGACTACACCTTATTTTCAAGTGTCCCTGAAACATCCTCATACTCAAGGTGGCCATAAAGGTCATGCACAATTATTGCACATGATTTTTATGACTGCCCTGTATGTGACTATATATTAAGCCACAAAGAAAATCTCATGGTCCACAAAAAGTAGGAAAGATATAGAAAGATCTTCTGATCACTATACAATAAACTAAAAATTAAAAAACAAAGTTGGAAAACAAAAACCATTTCAATCTGAAAGAAATTCAAGTCAGGTTAAAAAGAAAACAAAACTCAAACTTGAGAATTTTGGAAAACAATTCAAAACCTATGGTAAACAGATAACAGTCTCAGAGGAGTACTACCGATAGCCTTTACTTACGTGAATAAAAATGATGAAAAATAAATGGACTTAGAATCTCATTCAAACTGTTAGAAAAAGGAATATCAAATAAACCAAAAGAAAAAAAGAAGTAAAGATAAAATTAATGAGTTTGAAAGCAATAAAAAGACAGCAATACTACCTGGATGAAGGACTCAACTACAACTTGGACTTGACCTTACAAACAAAAGCAATATAACCTAATCATATGTACCCTCATATTAATCCAAAATAATAATTTTAAAAAAAACTGGGAGACATAATAGGTGGACTTTGGTGGGATACTGACTGCAAAATATTTTTTAACCACTGCTTGTATTATTTTTATGTGAGACAAGAACTATGCTGTTGCTTTAATATATTTGGTAGTGTGATCTCTGAAGTACCTGGCAAAGGGAAGAGACATGACAATAAATACTTGTTGATGGGGAAAAAATGCAGCACTAATAAATACAAAAGCTCATTTTAAAAGAAAACTATTTTTAAAATTACTGGCTGACCCAATTAAGATAAAAAGTATAATTGGGGGGGGTGGCGCCTGTGGCTCAGTGAGTAGGGCACTGGCCCCATATGCCAGAGGTGGCGGATTCAAACCCAGCCCCGGACAAAAAAAAACTTCAACAACAAAATAAAAAGTATAATTGTGGGAATAAGAAGTACTAAAACGGAAACAGAAAGCAAAATAAGGTAAATTTAAAGAGTCTTTAAGAATATTTAACTCTTTGAAAATCAATTAGAAAATATGGGTGAATTATATAGGTAACTTTTAGAAAAATATAATCACCAGAATGTGCTAAATAAGAGTTTAAAAATCTAAACTATCTGATCTATAGAGAAGAAAAAGAGAAATCTATCACAGAGAGCTACCCTCCCCCGTATCCTGACCTTCACCTCCAGCACACATAGGCAAGAAGACAGATTTAGGCCCAGGGCTTCACAAGGTTATTCAGCCAAACTTCAAAACATCAGAAAAGAAATCTATTCCAACACCAACTCATGCTATTTTTAATCATAGGATAATAAGTTCCAAATTCTTTTTATGATGTAAGTATATCATTGATGCCAAGACTGTCAATGATTTCCCACACACAAAATAGATACCATGTCAATCTTACCTATGAAACTGCAAAAATAATAATTCCATATAATTTTGACAATGAAGACATTAAAAGAATGATACTCTGATACCAAGTGAATTTTATTTAAGAAATGCAAGGATGGTTCAATATTAGGAAATCAACTCATATAATTCACTATATTAATGTAGTGGTAATAGAATTATAATATAATTCATTATATTGACAGATACATGAAGAAAAATCACATCCTCATATTTGACAAAATTTAGGAACTACTTTTATTAAAAATTTCAATATAATTTGATGTATAGAAAATATAATCAGCATGTTAGCTTCATAACATAATAAAATATATCTTAATGTATCTTAACATGGGGTCTTGGGGCCTTGGTGTGTGCCACACCTTTTGGGGGCAAAACTCGATTGTAAGACAGACTTTACCCAACAAATGCCACTAGTGTAACATAGTTTCTTGTACCCTCAATGAATCCCCAACAATAAAAAAAAAAAGAAAAAGAAACAATTTGTATTTTCTACAATAAAAAGTAACTTAATTACTTCAACAAACAATCTAAGTATCTTTTATATGACATAAATTTTTAACACAAATGATGCTCAAATTCTGTATTATTAAAAGTTGGAAGTACTGACTAGGAATCACACCCAAAAGTTAAAAGTTTCTGATAGAAGGAGGTAGAGGCAAGATGGTCAACTGGAGCCAGCTTTCCACAGAGGCTCCCATCCAGAAGGAGAGTTAAAGGACTGAAGTTTAGCAAGAAAGCCGATGGTTCAGATCTGAGCCAAGGAAGAAGGTTGAAGAACGCACATCAGCCCTGCTGAGGCAAGCTGTGACCCCCAAGGATACAAACAAAAGGTACGAAATCCATCACCAAGTAGACAGGAGTCCCCTCCCACATTAGAATGGCTCGCAGTACACTCCATACAAACAAGCAAGTGGAGTTCAAATATCCTCCCATTTTATCCCACTGGAGGAGACCCCCTAAAAACAGGACCTCCTTCCCCCTACTAGGGTGCCATGGCACTCTCCTGCCAGGCATAAAACTATATAAAACTGTATATATATTCACTACCTGTAATTTTGAACTCCCAGCACTCCCCTCCACTCTCATCCCGAGATCTGGAAGCCTGTCCCCCATGGAGTCCAGATTCTTGGGCATTTTCTCGAGGGGTGTGGATGGGGCATGGGCTGTTGCTGATCTGGGCTGATTCTCTGGCATGGGAGAAAGGAGAGGATGGTCAACCAAGAGGGAGCCATAGAGGAGTGGTGGTGCCCGAGGCACAGAGCAGCAGCTACAGCGGGAATAATAGGGCTCACACCCCTGGGGATATTTTGAAAGGACACTCCCAGTCTCTCTGGGCAACCAGAGGAATTCAGGCATCTTCTCCGGTAGCAGCCACTGGTAGAACAGATCTGGGATGGAAACACAGGCTGCATGAGTAAAGGGTATGCCTGAGGCAATACAGCCTGGGCAGAAAATGGGTACTAGAATATGCACACATAGACAGCAGACTCTTAGGGCAGGGTGACCCAGAGGACTGCTTTACTGAGCTTCAGACACATCTGGCCCTCAGGGGATCATAGCTGAGACAAAGACAGGCACCCAGAGGCTGAATCTGACAGCTGAGTGCCAAGCCCTGACCAAGTTCTGACCCCAACACAAACGGCAGCCAAGACTGGGCAGTGACACAGACAGGGCTGAGTTGCTCAAACAGCATCTGACCCACAGGGGAATATAGCCAGAACAGAAACAAATTCTGGGAAGTTGCTCTGTTCTGTCAACAACAATAATCAGGGGCAGCACTAGAACTGAATGAACCACCACAGCCCCATTAAGCACCTGGATAGTGGCAGAGAGAGGTGGCCTGGCTGAGGATACATAGATCTCCCTGTGACTAAGGCAGGCACAAACCCCTAGAGCATCTGCTCATTGGAGGGAACTGGATCACAGCCCTGCAGGGTTACCAGTGACTGGGTGTGACAGAGGTGCAAGGTGGGGAAGGAGGCATCAACCTTCCCAGAGTAATTTATTTGCTGGGTGGGTCCTTCTGACCTCATGGGGCACCGGAGCGAGTCATACTTGAGCTGCCAGCACACCTGGGCTATCTAGTTGCCAGAGACCTTTTACCTTTTGAACTCTCCCACCTGAGACCGGTGCTGACTGGAACAATTGATTTGGACCTCTTGAACTGGGCCAATCAGCCGAGTGGTACCCTGGGTGTGTGGTTGTGGGAAAGTTTGATTCTCCTTTTCCAACTGTTGCCTGGGGAGGGCGGGGTGGCTGAATTGCTGGTATTTCTCTACAGCTGAGACTTCAACCAAGAGTAACCGATTCACTAGGATAAGACAGAGACCAGCTGAAAATAAGACAGAGCCACTTAGCCTCACCACACCAAGAAGTTCCCCAGTATCTCATGCCGTAGCACTGTACAGGTCCTTGACAAAGCTCTAAGGGAAAAGGTACAGACACAAGTTTTTTGGGCAAAGGACTGGCCAATCACTACTCCTGGAGTCCCCAAACCAACTTCTCCTTATCTGCTCTTCTAGCCAAATGGTTTAAAATAGTCATGGGGCGGAATCAGCAGATAAACTCTGGCAACATGAATAACCAGAGTAGATCAACACCCTGAAGGAAAAATTTAGCACACACAACTGAAGATCCCATTCATAAACTGATGGCTGGGATGTCAGAAACCGAATTCAGAATTTGGATTATAAATAAGATCAATAGTAATAGAGGAAAAGATGGAATTGGAAATTCAAGGAGCATTTCAAAAGGTGTCTCAAGAATTCAACAAATTCAAAGACAAATCGCCAAAGATTTTGACACATTGAGAAAAGAATTTGCATCCCTCAAAGATAAGAGGCCCTTCTTCAAGAGATTATGAAAGGGAACTTTCCAAACATGCCAAGAGATTCTGAAATTCAGATAACAGACAGTTTCAGAACCCCAGCACAACTCAACCCTAATAAGATATCCCCCAGGCACATCTTAATTAACTTCACTAAAGTCAACATGAAGGAGAAAATTCTGAAAGCAGCCAGACGTAAGAAAACCATAATTTACAAGAAGAAGAATATTAGAATAACTGCAGATCTCTTTGCTCAAACCTTTCAAGTAGACGAGGGTGGTCATTGACGTTTAATCTCCTAAAACAAAATAACTTTCAACCCAGGATCCCGTATCCAGCTAAATTGAGTTTCATTTATGATGGAGAAATTAAATACTTTAATGACATTCACATGTTGAAGAAATTTGCCATCACTAAACCAGCTCTCCAGGATATTCTCAGACCTATCCTCCACAATGACCAGCACAATCCTCCACCACAAAAGTAAACTCACTCAGAAACTTTTGATCAAATTCCAACTTCCACAGTGGCAAAAGGATTCAAAATGTCCACTGGACTTTTGAAAAACTTGATACCCAAAATTCTATCAGTCTTATCAATATTCTCAATTAATGTGAATGGTTTAAGTTGTCCCCTAAAGAGGCACAGGTTGGCTGACTGGATACAAAAACTCAGGTCAGATATCTGCTTCATATAAGAATCTCATCTTACTTTAAAAGATAAATATAGACTCAAGGTGAAGGGATGGTCATCTATATTCCAGGCAAATGGAAAGCAGAAAAAAAGCAGGTGTTGCAATCTTATTTGCAGATAAAATAAGCTTTAAACCAACAAAAGGAAGGAAGGATAAAGATGGACACTTCATATTTGTTAAGGGTAGTACTCAATATGATGAGATTTCAATTATTAATATTTATGAACCCAACCAGAATGTGCCTCAATTTATAAGAGAAACTCTAACAGACAGGAGCAACTTGATTTCCTCCAGCTCCATAGTAGTCAGAGATTTTAACACTCCTTTAGCAGTGTTGGATAGATCCTCCAAAAAGAAGCTAAGCAAAGAAATTTTAGATTTAAATTTAACCATCCAATATTTGGATTTAACAGACATCTACAGAACATTTCACTCTCATAAAACTAAATACACATTCTTCTCATCAGTCCTTGTAATATACTTCAAAATCAATCACATCTTGGGTCACAAGTCTAACCTCAGCAAATTTGAAAGAATAGAAATTATTCCTTGCATCTTTTCGGACCATCATGGAATAAAAGTTGAACTCAGTAACAACAGGAATTTGCATACTCATACAAAAACATGGAAGCTAAATAACCTTATGCTGAATGATAGATGGGCCATAGACGAGATTAAGAAGGAAATTACCAAATTTTTGAAACAAAAAGATAATGAAGACACAAATTATCAGAACCTCTGGGATATTGCAAAGGCAGTCCTACGAGGGAAATTTATGGCACTGCAAGCCTTCCTCTAGAGAACAGAAAGAGAGGAAGTTAACAACTTAATGGGACATCTTAAACCACTGGAAAAGGAAGAACATTCCAATCCCAAACCCAGAAAAAAAAAAGAAATAACCAAAATTAGAGCAGAATTAAATGAAATTGAAAACAAAAGAATTATACAACAGATCAACAAATCAAAAAGTTGGTTCCTTGAAAAGGCCAATAAAATAGATAAACCTTTGACCTCCTAACCAGGAAAAAAAGAGTAAAATCTCTAATTTCATCAATCAGAAATGGTAAAGACAAAATAACAGCAGAATCCTCATAAATTCAAAAAATCTTTTATGAATATTACAAGAAACTTTATTCTCAGAAATATGAAAATCTGAAGGATTGGGCTCACTTGACTCTCTTTCTCCTGCCTCCCAAGTAGCTGGGACTAGAGGTGCCCACCACAATGCCTGGCTACTTTTTGGTTGCAGTTGTCATTGTTTAGCTGGGACAGGCTGGGTTCAAACCTGCCAGCACTGGTGTGCATGGCCAGCACCCTAACCATTTATCTACCTGTGCCAAATGCAAACCCTAATATTGACTATCTGGCTTTTTATAGAAATAATTGCTGACGTCTACATCTTTCTTGTATTGTCTTAACTTATTAAAGTTTCTTTCAGTCAATTGAACTATATATATCTGTTATCATAAACTGTTTTAAGTGTGGCAAACAATTTCTTTGCCAGGCATAAATAATTTTTTTCAATTTTTCTCTAAGAATTTAGTGTATTTCTGTTAGGACCCATCACTTAATACAAAAATTATGAAAACCTTCTATCTTTAATTAATTCATTTTGCTACAAATAATCTATAAAATTTATTCTATTGTCTCAATAAAATTTTAAAATTTCTTGAACATGCTAATGAAGGTCTTGATTTTGACTTTTAAATTGCATTTTTTAGCTGGAAATGTTTGATCCATTCTGAATATTTTAATGTGATTTTTTTAAAACTTCCCATCATTCCTCAAATAATTTAATTCATATTTTGTTTCTCTCTATCAAGAATCTTTCAAGTAGTATAAGTCAATTTTTTCAAAGCCCCTTTCACTGATGATTGATTGGTACTCATATTCCGATTAATTTTATTCAGTTCTAAGTCCTGCATCCACATTATCCTCTCAATGTGTAGTAGGAAACACTCATCTATTGTTCACTAAGAGATTTGGCCTAACTTTTCTTATCATTTAGCACTTTTTCCGTGAATTCAAATATCTTTTTTATCCACTACAAGTATAATTTTTTGTCCAATCTTTTGGGTTTTGTAAGTAGATTAGGTTGAAAGGCACACCCTACTCATATTTTATTCTTGTCTTAAGTTAATTATCTCATACTCTTCTGACATATTTATAAAGTTTTAACATCAGCTTCTTATTATTGAAAAGAATTGAACACATCTTCTAATGACTGAACCTTCATCTTAAGCTAATCCAAACTTACCTTGTGAATATTGTTTTCCTTCTTTTCTATGTTTTCTTCAAGCATCTTTTAAACTAGGATTTTTGGTAGATTTACACCATTCAATTCTTGTTCTGAGGCTTCATTCTGTTAAAGATAACTATTTTCTTATTATTTTAAATTAGTTTAATTTATAAGAACTTTATATTTATCTTTAACTAGATCAGATGTTCTTATGGTAAATTCTTCTTTTCCCCATCTGTATAAATTTGCCTCTCAATTATTTAAAAAAATCAAATGATAAGAGTTAGAAGGCTTTGATTAGCAACTTGGAATCAGCCCAGAGAAGGAGAAGGAACTCCTTTAGGAAAATCTGTGCAGCCACTGGTCACTGGGTTAATGCTTGGGGTGGGATTTTCACTGGGTATTAGCCAGAAAAGCCAGCAGAAAATAAAGGGCCAATCAACGGAGGCCAGTCAATTAAGGTTTAAAGAATCCAAACATTGTAAGCCAACTAGGTTTGAAGGATCCAATCAGTGTTTACCAGCAGGTTTGGCCAGGCAGACAAGGCATAAAAGCCAAACGCAGCTGAGCTACAACAGGAACCTGCTCAGCACCCCTTCCATTGTATTGGAAGCTTTATCTTTTAATAAACTATTGTTCGATGGCTTGCACTTGCCTGTGGTCTCTGAATTCATTCTTTGATTCCCGAGACCAAGAACCCAGCCAGGAGAAGAAACATCTGGTATCACAAATATGTTTTCACTTACCACCATCTCCCACATTAGGCCACGGAGATTTTATGTGAGTCTCATGGCCTCACTCCCTACATGTATAAAGTAAGACTTCATAACAGCAAGCAGGTCCTCCATAGTACTAATCTACCTCAGGTACCATGACCCTCCACAACAAAGTGCAAAGAACACTAGGAGTGTTCTGCTTGGAACCTGAGTCTTCACCTGGCAACCAGTTGAGGCCATCATGATAGCAGTGAGGGAGGGTATTCAGTGTTTCCCAAACATTTTCACTTCACAGCACACATAAAATAGAAACATACAGGCTGTTCTTGAACAAAGAATGCTAGCTACAAGGTGTCTATCTGTGACCCTAAAAAGTAATCTCAAAAGACTGTGAGTATTAAAGTATTTTTACGCATGTATAATTCAAAGATCACTGTCTAACAACTTGGTGGTTAACAACTTACATGTGCACATCAGTAGTCAAAGTCCTCTTAATGTAAACATGTCTTTTGGAGGCCTAATGAAGAAATTTAATGAAAGACTCCTCCCCTCAATAATCTATCCCTGTTTTGTTTTGGATTAGATCAGGAGGGTAGTCATATGTCATTAACATATTAACAATTTCAAACGTAAAAACTCATGAAGAATACAGGTAACCTGAAAAGTCTTTAAATTTCAAAGATTTACAATCCAACCATAAATGGCTCCCCAAACCCATAAGCTTTCACTGTTCTTCAGTGTGACACCACTCTCAGGCACAATACAAAAACTTTCTATTTGCTGGAAGCGTAAAGGAACATAATGGTCTAAATAAATATTTGTCAAAATGCTACTTTATTTGAGTATAGTCTACTCCATGCATTTCTAGTAAATTGATCATTAGGAAATCCCAATGATTTATTCAAAGGGATGCCCATGGGACCTGAAAAAGACAAATTAGGCCTTCTCTCGCAAGGAAAATTGTCAGATGAGTCAAGACCATATGAGTTTTCCAGAACTCAAGGAAATATTCTAAGAAATACTGGCACATGTCGAAAGGATATATTAGCTGACAGGAAGGGATCCTCACTGGCCAAAATAGTGATAGTTTCAGAATCAAAAGCATGATAGAATAAGGTAGAAACTCATAAGTTCATATTAAAGTAGATAGATAAATGGATGGATAGATCTTAGATGATATATGTATAAACACATGTGCACAGATACAGAAAATAAAAAAGAAAGCTATTCCTTCCTGCATAATGCCAACTGAATTTCCCAATGCTACTATATCATGTTTATAAAATTTGTTATATTATACTTTTAGAGATGAGAAGATAAATTTGATCTAGAAGACTGTATTCCTTCTGCAGGTTTTAGGAGAGAAGCTGTTTCCTCCCCTTAGCTTCTAGAGGCAACCTATATTCCTTGGCTCGTGGCCTCTTACTCTATCTTTAAAGTTAGTAGCAGAGTGTCTTGTCTTTTTTCTGACCTCCTGTTTCCCTCCTACCTGGCTAAAGCAATATAATGTCCCCATCACAATATCCTTAATATAATCATATCTGTAAAGTTTAGGTTGCCATGTAAAGTAATATATAATCAAAAGGTCTTAGGGATTAAGGCATGAACATTTTGACAAAAGGAAGGAAGGGGCAGTATTTAGCCTACCACACCACTTAATAAATGTAGGAGGGATGGAACTTGAAAAATCATCTCTTGGCAACCACCATCATCATAATTATTTCTGAGAAGAATCATTAAAGAATGCTTAACATAGTAGCTGTTCCCTGGTTCATTTCGCCAGTCTCAAATTCAGCCTATTTTATTCTTTCTCCCACCTCACCTCCCAGCTGCTCATAATGTAGAATCACTTAATGACTCTAACATCTTAATAATGAACTTAGTAGGCAAAAGTTGGAAAACAGAATTCTACCTAATCTCAACATATTTCCCAAATGATACAAATTACTAAGGAAAACACAGTAACTTGATGGTGAAAAGGCCTGGCAGATACAATGTTGCCAATAATCAGAACCAGTAGCACCAATAATGGAATCATTAAACACCATATACATTCTAATAAATGCACTGAGAAGGACACAATGGCATTTCTGTGGTGCTCTTGCAAAAAATTAAATAACTGGAATCTAATCTGCATAAATATCCAGGCAAACCTATTTCGAAGCATACATATTATGTAAAATAAATGGTTCTTTATTTCTTAGGTGGCAGACTAAAGACAAGGGGATGTATGCCACATTTTTTTTCATGCTTCATTGGAGATAAAGAATCACAGAGGCAGAAAGACAAAGTCAGCTGAATCAATGTAATTGCCAGCCACACAAGAAATTAGGGGAAGTTTAAGGAAGTATTTTTATTTTGCTCATTTAGGAAATAATATTTGAATCAGTTGTATCTGAATCTTATAGACTTCAAAAGCTATAGCTGACATCTAAGTAAAGGTAAAACTCGCAGGAATTTCAAATATGTTACTTTATACTGAATTCTTTTTTAGTTGCTATTCCTCTCCAGTTGAATGTGACTGCCTGTTTTAAGTGTTATGTACATGCTAATTTCAGATAAAGATGGTTGATAACAATATAGATAACAAAACTATGACTTTCATGAAAAATACATTTTTATTTGGAAAATATGTAAGTCGACATTCATAATGTAATTAAAAACAAATATTCAAATTAGATCAATCTTAATAAGAAAAATAAACTAACATTTTCCATATAACAGATTTTATCACAAAATTTTTCCAATATATTTTCAAGTACTTCGTCTATAAACCCATTGGCTTCAAATCATTTTCTGAGCCTTGTTCTCAATAGCTCCTTAAGCTATGCAGGTGGTCTTAGCCCTTCCCTTGCCTACTGACAAACAGCCTGTGATGATCATTACCTTATAAGCTCTTTTCACCTCCTGTACACTTCTACTGCATTGCAAAAAGAGGGATGTGGAATGCCTATGTTTGCTGCATCATTTTAGAGTCTTTCTTGCTACATTCCATAAAAATTAATGCAAAGGTCTATATACAGCTGCATAACAGTCATAGGACATCACCAACAAAAGGACACACTCCATGGTTCCCAGCGTGAGGACAAAGTAAAGTTGAATCATGCAACCAGCATAAGAGATGTTTTTTTCAGGGCCCCAGAGGTTGAACAGTAATTGAGGGATAGAGCTAGTGGTGTAGCAGATGCCCAGAAAAGAAAGGTTTTAGAGGAAGAAGTACATGGGAGTGTGGAATTGGGAATCCAGGTATGACAGGATGATGATGAACAAGTTACCCATCTGTGTCATCAAGTAGAATATCAAGATCACCACAAAGAGAACTACTTCCAGATGAGATCTTCCCATTACACTGTCCTCATGCACCCTCGTGTCTGCCACCTGTTAGCTGTGGCTTCTTGGGTAAGTGGCTTTACCACTTCAGCAATTCATATCTTCTTCACCTTTTCAGTACCCAGGTGTGGACATCGCCAAGTGGATCACTTCTTCTGTGAAGTTCCTGCACTGCTGAGACTATCATGTGTTGATACCCGTGCTAATGTTCTGACCCTCATGGTGATGAGCTCCATTTTTGCTCTCATACCTCTCATCCTCAGCTATTGCCTGGACTGTCCTAAGGATGCCATCAACCACTGGACTTCAGAAAGTTTTTGCCACATGCAGAGCCCATCTTGTGGTTGTCTCTCTCTTTTTCATTCCAGTCATATGCATATATCTTCAGCCACCATCTGGAAAATTTCAAGATGAAGGCAAGTTCATTGCTCTCTTTTTTCTGTAGTCACACCTAGTCTCAACCCTCTAATCTACACTCTCTGAAACAAAGATGTAAGACGGGCAGTGAAGAGACTAGCAGGGAGGGAATGGGAGATATGACAGAGTAATCAAGTACGTTGTGATTGTTTTTTCAGAGGGTCTTGTCCATATTTGAGGGTGGTTTCCCTGCTTCTCTGTGATTTATTTTTAGTTTACAACTCACTAAACATGAATAGCTGAGCCACAAATTTGTTCTTTTTATTGTTTAATTCTGAAATATCTTGAAATAGTCAATAACCCTTTTCATTAATACCACATTAGTCTTTAAAAATTCCTACATTTTGTTAGGAAATTATGGTGTGTGGTTTCAACACAAGTGTGTGTCTATGTGTATGGGTGTACATGTATGTGAATAATATTGAGACTATTTTCTAAATATTTGAAAAAAATAAAATAAAATATTTGAAATGTTTCTAACAATTGATAAACTATGTTATGAACTGATCATCAATATAATATATATAACGGTGGGCAATATTAGTAGGCTAATGAAATTTTTGTATTGAACAGGCCTTAAATTAAGCTAAAAATTGTCACAGCAGAGGCAAATGGTAAATATGATGTGATGAATAACATTATTTATTACATAGTAAAATAGCATAGTACTATTAATTGGCTAAAGGACACTTTTTAAAAACACTGTATGTGGGGTGGCACCTGTGGCTCAAAGGAGTAGGGCGCCAGCCCCATATGCCAGAGGTGGCGGGTTCAAACCCAGCCCCAGCCAAAAAAAACCACTGTATGTGTAAATTATCCTATAGATCTATATACTTGGCACATTGAATAGTATGAAGAAATATCTGTTTACAATTGTTTATTTGTTCACCTGTTCATTTATTCCTCAACTTACTCTTCATTCCCTTCACTAGCTAAATCTTATTGTCTACTCTGTCCCTGATTGTGGATTCTTTGTAACATAAATGACTATATTATACATTTTTTATCTGAACAGAACTCACCCTCTTGTGGGAAAAATGGGAATGTAAGATAAAAGATGAAGTAGTTGTACATGACTTAATTTGTCACTGGGCATAATGCCAATAAATCAAAGTAGCTTTTTTTGTTTGTTTTTATTGAGACAGAGTCTCAGTTTGTCACCCTCACTAGAGTGCCATGGCATCTTAGCTCACAGCAACCTCAAACTCTGGGGTTTTAAGTGCTTCTCTGGTCTCAGCCTCCCAGGTAACTGGGACTACAAGCAACTGCCACAATGCTGGGCTGTTTTTAGAAATAGGGTCTCACTGTGGCTCAGACTGGTCTTAAAACTCATGAGCTTGGGTGGCGCCTGTGGCTCAGTTGGTAGGGCACCGGCCAGTGTACCAAAGGTGGTGGGTTCAAACTCAACCTCGGCCGAACTGCAAAAACAGAAAAATACCCGGGCATTGTGGTGGGCGCCTGTAGTCCAAGCTACTTGGGAGGCTGAGGCAAGAGAATCACCTAAGCCCAGGAGTTGGAGGTTGCTGTGAGCTGTGGGACGCCACAACACTCTACTGAGGGCAATAAAGTGAGACTCCGTCTCTACAAAAAAAAAAAAAATCATGAGCCCAGGCACTTCACCCACCTTGGCCTCCCAGAGTGCTAGGATTACAGGTGTGAGCCACCACACTCAGCAAGGTAGCTTTTAAATAGAAAAACCAATATATTCTGATTTCTTTTCTGATCAAATCAATCTTTCAACTTCTAAAAATAACAAAAGCAAGGAAATTGGCCATCGACCTTGAAAATAAATTTCAATTGGTAACTCCTGTAGGAAGATGATGCCATGAAAAGAAACAAAACAGAATACGTTTAATTTACTTTAGTCAGCTTAGTTAGTGACATATTGAAGATACATTCTATGGAGATTTTGTATCTTTTATAATAACCTGGATAGATTTGGAGAATACTTCCCTAAGTAACATATCACAGGAATGGAAAAACAAGCATCTGTTGGGTGCGGTGGCTCATGCCTGTAATCCTAGCACTCTGGGAGACTTAACTGAGTGGATTGCTTGCACTAATGAGTTTGAGCCCAGCCTGAGCAAGAGAGAGACTTTGCCTTTCAAAATAGCTG
Organism: Perodicticus potto; assembly: GCA_963574655.1. Taxonomy (NCBI): domain Eukaryota; kingdom Metazoa; phylum Chordata; class Mammalia; order Primates; family Lorisidae; genus Perodicticus; species Perodicticus potto. Next base: position 4,983 of record CAUYRH010004120.1, on the reverse strand, counting down.
GGTGCTGTGGCAGGTGCCTGTAGTCTTAGCTACTTGGGAGGCTGAGGCAAGGGAAATGCTTAAGCCCAAGAGTTTGAGGTTGCTGTGAGCTATGATGCCATGTACTCTACAGAGGATGACAAAATGAGACTGTCCCCCACCCAAAAAAAAGAAAAAGAAAAACAAGCATCAGGTGCTCGACGCTAAGTTAAAACTAGAAGATTAACAACTACCTGCTCACTTGAGAGAAAAACTCAATTAAATTCAAGAAGAGGGAAGAGAAAAAAGGGTTCACCAAGTTCCCAAAGGGAACCAATGTACAGGTGTATGGCACACTTGAAGTGAGGGAAACAAGGAGAACTTAAACTTAACCTTACAAATGCAACCAATGTAACCTAATCACACACACCCTCATATTAATCTGAAATTTAAACAAAAAAAATTTTTTTAATGAGCTAAAAACATGGATCTTTAAGGGGAAAACCAATTTATCAATAGAATATTTTAAACCATAGCAGCATTTCAAATGAAACTGAAATTATGACAAGCTAAAGTTAAGGCAAACAGTTTTATGAATTTTGACACAGTGAATAAACATAGCCCTGTGAATCATGAAAAATAAGCAGCTTTGTTTTTCAATTTGATACAAGAATTTGAAAACATATTTCAAGATTTCTGAAAAAATAATTACTATTTTGGTGCATTGTGTCTCCATTTTCACTTAACATAAACATATTACCTGCCAGTTTTCAAATGGAATTATAGAGCTTCAATCTGACGTTCAACTTAAAGAAAAATTGGATTATGCCTCTTTACTGGACTTTTATAGGTCCTGTCTTCCCAGAGACAAATATTCCTCACTTCAGTTATCTATGCCATCACTTTTTGGCAGCAACTATTTTCAAGAATGTAGTACATTATGAGTAAACTTTGAACCAAAACAGGTGATGAGCACCTTGAGGATTCACTGAGTGTTGTGTGACTGGAGACACAAGGGGCTGCAGCTTTGCCTCAGGTGCAAGCTTGCTTCTGTAATGTGAAAGGTGCAAGAAACAGGCTACCACTCTGTTATGGCATGTAGCAAATTAACTTTATCTCTGACCACCTTATATACATTGGCAGTCACATGCACACTTAATCTATGATTTACAACATTCACCCTTATCTAACTTCTATCTAATTCTAAACCTAAGTGGCAGACATCAAGTCTGCAAACCAGCACAAGGCTCTTTTACTTTACCTTCCTTGTAAATGAGCCTCAGCTTTTGTGTAAGAAATCTACCTAAAAATGAGAGAAACAGAGCTACAGGGGAACTGCTTTCTGAAACTCCTCATGCACTCACCAAGTTAACCTTAAATGGGTTTATGACTTTGTTTTTCCACAATGCTGAGATTTTTAGGCTTTTAGACAAAATGTGTAAGACATTTTGTCAACCTTGGGGCTGTGTCTCCAAGCAGGAAGATTTTCAACTTCTAACTCTTTGGAATCAACTGCTGCAAAAACTTCAAAGTATCTGTTTCCGGATCACCAGAAAACAGCCTTTGTGTTTGCCTCAGGGCAGCCCAACTTCTTGCTTTTTTTCTGATAGTAAAAGCCAATTTAACCCATTAGTAGCTCACTCAAATGCGACATGTGGGGGTTTCTCACTCCACACTGAGAATTGAAATGACTTACATCAAACCAGATATTGATCCTTTAGTTTCTCAAAAATAATGTCAAATATCCCACTACTTTTATATTGCCCATTTTTCTTTTACTTACATAAAAAATCTTATGTCAAGGAAAGCTATCCCTCAGAAATAAAGGTGAGGTCAAAAAAATGGAAAGACATTCCATGCTCATGGATTGAATGAATCAATACTGTTAAAATGTCTGTACTACCCAAAAAATCTACAGATTCAACAAAATTCCCACCGAAATACTAATAGAATTCTTCACAAAAATAGAAAAAACATGCTAAACTTTATATAGAACCACAAATGACCCAGAATAAACAAGTCCATCCTGCACAAAAAGAACAAATCTTGAGGAAACACATTACCTGATTTCAAATTTTGTTCAAAGCTGTAGTGACCAAAATAGCATGGTACTGTTATTAAAGTAGACACACAGATGGAGGTAACAGAATAGAGAAACAAAAAATAAATTCAAACATCTATAGCAAATTTGTCTTCAACAAAGTTGTCAAGAACATACCTTGGGGAAAGGACAGTCTCTTCAATAAATAATGCTAGGAATTAAACTAAAATATTATCTCTCCCCATATACAAAAATGAAAGAGGAAAAATGAAGCTAAACCATTCTCTCTACTCATATGCAGAAATCAAATTAAACTATATTAAAGACTTCAATATTAAGATCTAAAACTAACTACTAAAAAAAATGTTGGAGAAATGCTCTGGGACATTATTATGGCTAAGGACTTATTGAATGATACTCCCTAAGCATAAGTTGCAGGGAGAATGGGGACCAAAGACCCCATTCTTGGCAAGGGAAAAACAGCCCCAGAAAAAAGGGAACACAGAAAAAAGCTGAGAAAGGCAGAATAAAACAGTTTAGCTAGTTTACTTTTAAACCAGCCACTAAATTCCTTATCTGAGCAGTTCCTGCTTTTCCTAGAAGCCTGGCCTGCAGGGGATATAGCTTGGAAACACCCCTGCTGGGTCCGTAAACACTATGAAGAAGACAATGTCCATAGAAAGGCCTTAGTAGAAAGATTAACCAGGCTGTCCCCTACCCAGTCAACAGTAAAAGCAAATATCCATTGTGAGGATTGTATTTGGTCAGGACAGAGATGAGGGAAACAGCTCGAGCCCTGAAATATGGGTAGGAGTGTTTGTGTACCCTTATAACAGAGGAAGACACTTCTGGGTTGGAGATAAGAGGAAAATTCCTCTTTCCCACCAAGATTCTTCAGAGGAAACTGACACTGGTGGCATCTGCTCCACAGTGAACTAGTGAGGATTAACCTTCCTCAAGGAATCTGTGTGTGTGACCACAGGAGGTGGTCAGGAGGCTGCCCACACACAAGGCTTGGGTTTCGGATTTCTCAAGGCTGCTCAGACCCTTAATGATAATGATTATAGATAGAATAAGAACTAACATGCTCACTCAGAGAAACTGCTGACTGTTTTGTTCCCTTCCTCAGCTTACCTTCTGGGCTAAATTAGCAAATAGCCTTCAATAAAAACTGAGTGGAACACACACTCAGGGCCATTCACTGGACCCCACAAACTAGCAATGGATCCCTCTGTTTCCCACCTTTGAAAACTCTATTCTATGTGTCATGTCTCTTTATCTCTTGCCACTTCTAACTTTACTTTTCTTCAGTTAATCACTGCCAGCTGTACAGGTCTTAAAGGATCCTGCCCCTGGGGCAGGACCTCAGCATAAGTAGTAAAAGCAAAATTAGACAAATGGGACCATATCTAGCTAAAATGCTTCTGCACAGCAAAGGAAACAATCAACAAAATGAACAGCCATTTATCCCACATACTGGGACAAAATATTTGCAGCTATCCATCCTATAAGGAATTAATAATTTGAATATGTAAGGAGCTCAAACAACTTAATAGAAAAAAATCAAATAATATACTTAAAATGGCCAAAAGTTCTGAATAGACATTACTCAAAAGACAACATACAAATGATCAACAGGTATATGAGGCCAGGCATACTGGCTCATGCCTGTTATCTTAGCACACTTACAGGTGGATTCCCTGAGCTCAGGAGTTTGAGACCAGGTTGAGCAAGAGCGAGACTCTGTCTCTACTAAAAAAAAAAAAAAAACAGAAAACTTATCCAGGCATTGTGGTGGACACCTGTAATCTCAGCTACTCAGGAGACTGAGGCAGGAGGATTGCTCAAACCCAGAGGTTGAGGTTGCTGTCAGCTATAATGCCCAAGCACTCTACCCAGGGCAACAAAGTGACACTCTGTCTCAAAAAGAAAAGAAAAAGAACAGGTATGTGAAAAAATCTTCCATATCATTAGTCACCAGAGAAAGCAAATCAAAACTACAATAAGGTATTATCTCACCCAGTTAAAATAGCTTTTATAAAAAGACAGACATAACGAATGCTGGTGATGATATGGAGAAAGGGAAGCCCTTGTATACTGTTGGTGGGAATGTAAATTGGTACAATCACTATGGAGAACAGTAAGGAGATTCCTCAAAAAACTAAAAGTAGAACTACCAGATGACCCAGCCATCCTAATATTAAGTATATGTCTGAAATAAAGAAAATCATTATATTGAAAAGCATTCGTGTGTTATTATAGCATTATTCACAATAGCCAAGATTTGGAATCAAGATGCGTCCATCAAAAGATGAATAGATAAAGGATACATGATACACAAACACAATGGAGTATTATTCAGCCAAATAAAAGAATGAAAACCTGCCATTTGCAACAACATGGATGAAATTGGAAAACATTATGTTACACAAAATAATCCAAGCACATAAAGACAAACCTGTTATGTTCTCACTCATATGTGGAAGCTAAATATTAAAACAACTGATCTCATAGAGATAGAAGAATGATCATTACCAGAGGTTGTGAAAGATAGTATAGATGAAGAGATAAAGCTGGGATGGTTAATGGGTGTAAAAATATAGTTAGCTAAATAGAATGAACACTATTTGATAGTACAACAAAATTACTGTAGTCAACATTAGTTATGGCATACTTTCAAATAACTAAAAGAGTAGAATTGGAGTGTTCCTAACACAAAGAAAGAATTAATGTCCTAGGTGATACATACCTCAATTACCTTGATTTGATTAATACATTGTATGCCGGTATCAAAACATCACCTGTACCCTATAAATATATACAAATATTATGCCCCATAATAATTTTTTTTTTTTGAGACAGAGCCTCAAGCTGTCACCCTGGATAGAGTGCTGTGGCATCACAGCTCACAGCAACCTCCAATTCCTGGGCTCAAGCAAGTCTCTTGCCTCCGCCTCCCAAGTAGCTGGGACTACAGGCGCCTG
>CAUYRH010004117.1:0-10222 GCA_963574655.1 Perodicticus potto | reverse complement strand
CTCAAGCTGTCACCCTGGATAGAGGGCTGTGGCATCACAGCTCACAACAACCCCCAATTCCTGGGCTCAAGCGAGTCTCTTGCCTCTGCCTCCCAAGTAGCTGGGACTACAGGCGCCCACCACAACGCCCGGCCGTTTTTTGGTTGCAGCCGTCATTGTTGGTTGGCGGGCCCGGGCTGGATTCGAACCCGCCGGCTTAGGTGTACATGGCTGGCGCCTTAGCCCGTTGAGCCATAGGCGCTGAGCCACACACTGAAGCTATTTCTTAATAACTATGCTGGAGTGTTGCACATTGCCTGTAATCTAGTAAGAGAAAATTTAAAAAAAAGAATTAGCATAAATCAAAACAAAATATAAGTATTATGAGGAAAAATAGAAAGTATGTTTACAGAGGGTAGCAAATCTAACATTTGCTGGGAAGTCAAGCAAGATGGCTTCACACATTGTAAGAGCTTCGTAGATACGTTTTGATGTCTGCGGGTTAAATTGATGGAATCACCCAGAGCTTTGGTTGCTGTAGCTGTGGCTGAACCTCACTTCTTTTTCAACATTCAACTCACCTTTACTTTCCTAAAAACTAGAGGCAGCTGTTCAAATGAAACTAGATTCAGCCATAGCCAGTTTGTTCTGACCTTGGTGCCAACAGGCAGGGAATGCTATTGGCAGAGCTGGTGCTCGGGTGCCATGTTAACCCATCAGCAGTATACTTAGAAGGGAGTGGATGGGGCTTGATGAACCGACAGGGCTCAGCTCCTCCTGCTGTGTATTTCAGAGGCCCCACTGGCTTTTACCAGCACGCCAGGTTGCACCGTTATGACTGACCTGAGCGATACAAAGGCTCCATCCAGTGTTGTCACCCCTGAGAGAATTCCAGAAGTCCATCACATTTCCCAGGATCCTTTGCACTACAGCATCGCATCAGCTTCGGCTGTTCAGAAGGTCAGAGAATTGGAAACCATAATCGCCATAGACCCAGGTAAGAAGTGTGCACACCCTAATAACCTGGAGAAATCCATCACCAATGTAACTTTCAGTGAAAAGAGAGGGGTACAATTTGTACCCACAGTCGAATCCCCAAAATGTTAGAAGAACATGCACCAAAATACTGACATTGGTGATCTCTAGTTGTGGGATTATGGATGATTTGTTTTTTATGGCTTTTATTTTATAATTGTTCTAAATTCCAACATTACGCATGTGAGGGGGACTAGTGAGTTTACTACCTGTGCACATTGCCATCCAGAGCCAAATACGATTAGGTAGGCAGGAAAAAAAGGAGAATGATTCCTAGTAGGTAACTGCTACCATTTTAAAGTTATGCATGAATTTAATCATGTCCCTAATCTTCCCCTTTTGTTCCCTTGCCCTGGTGTTAGATTTTGTCTACACTGGGTAGCAGGGGTCATACAGTGGGCTGGATTGCTTCTTCTTTGAGGATCTCAGTAGGGCAGGACCCTGCAGTTTGTGGCCAACCTGTACACTGCATGTAGTGTCTCAAAGAAAGGACAGCCCTTCTGTGGTTTCTGAGCCACTGGCCTTCTGGACATGAGACAGGGCTGGTAGGATCTACTATGGTATCTGCTGATTCCAGTTAGGAAGAGGTTTCCAGAAAGCTGGTTGATGGCCTTTAACTTCCAGCAGCATCTTGGTTTAAGAGCTGAGTTTCTAACCCCAAGTAGCCAGCAGGGTTTCACTCACTGTTGTGCATGGCAAACTCAATTCATTTTTTGGCAAAAGCTCATGAAAGAACCATGATGTAAACTTTACCTCAGTTTCCTCATCAGTGTATGTAACAGGAATAGTAACAATGTCAGGGTTGTAGTAGGTAATAATAACAACAGCTCTCTTCCATCAAGTTTTATTCTGTGCCAGGCATCATGCTAAAAACATTTACATGTTTCTCCTTATTAAATTCTCCTAATGACTCTGTGAGGCAGCTATTATTAACTCCATTTAATAGATGAGGAAACTGAGGCAAAGCAGCTTAAGAAACTTGCCCAAGTCCACATACCTACTTCTGTTGCTGTCAAAGCCCATGATTTATAAATGCTGACTGATTGAGACTCCGAGTCTGAATGGTATAATACATCACAGTCTTGTCTGGGTAGTTGCAAGAGTGCTCTGGCATCTTATTTCCTCTTCTGTACCTTCTCATGGGCTGCTCAAACACTAACCACCCTTTGCATGTTTAACTTCTGGAGAGGAGATATGTGGCCCTCCCCTCTGGTGTTTCCGACTACTGTTTTCCAAACAGCTACCTAGATTGATGGTGGGATGCTTCTGTTTAGAACAGAGAGCTGAGGCCAACCTGTGAAGGTCAGCTTTCTGGGCCAGACCCCCAGGACCCAGACAAAGCTGATTAAAGAGAACAGTAGCCGGGTGCACTGTCTCACGCCTATAATCCTAGCACTCTGGGAGGCCAAAGAAGGAGGATCCCTTGAGCTCAGGAGTTCCAGACCAGCCTGAGCAAGAGTAAGACACTGTCTTTACTAAAAATACAAAAATTAGCTGAGCATTGTGGTGGGTACCTATAGTCTCAGCTATTCAGGAGGCTGAGATAGGAAGATCACTTGAAGGCAGGAGTTTAAGGTTGCCGTGAACTAGGCTGACATCATGACACTCCACCCAGAGCAATAGAATGAGACTCTAAAGATAATGGATGGATGGATGGATGGATGGACAGACAGACAGACAGATGGAACAGAGCCTAGGCAGGGGCCTTTGATTGCTGGCCAACCCTATAGCCAAGTGCAGACCACCCCTAGAAATGTCTGATTTTCTCCACTGGGGTAGGAGAAAAGGCTGTCCTCCAATGACAGGGGGATCTGCAGTAGCTAAATTTTCTACTAAGCCACCAGGAATAGTTCTTTACTTGTTTGTTTTTCTGTTAGGTTGTTCATTGTTCATTCTGCAAAGAATATGGTTTCCTTTTCATATAAATACATAGCAAATTTGGGATACATGCCCACCACAGGTAACCCTTTTAGGACATATGCTCAGGGCCCTGTGTACATAGCGTCTCTTATATAGTTGATCTCCTGGGTGAATAGTTTTCAAAATATCTGCCATACCTTCCCCCTCAGAAGCATTCTTACATAGGCTAATGGCTCTCTCACTTAGGGTTATGAAGGAAGATGAATTATTAACTCTTCCATTAGCTTAGATTTAAAAAAAAAAGTAAATGGTAGGTATATTTACTGCAGACATGATATAGCTATTGCTGAATAAAGGTGACTTCAAGGTCCTCCCCAACACTGCCCGTCAGTGCTTGTGCAGAGTGTGAGTTAAGGCTTCAGGGATGAGGCTTGCGGGAGGCAGATTTATGACCATCAGATGCACTGATATCACTATTAAGGCCTATCTTTAATCCTCAAGAACAACAGATACTTTTGATCCCCACTATATTAAATAAGCAGATATAAGATTAATGATGGTGCACTGAGCATTACTCAGTGGGCATAATAATAGAATCATCAGTCATTGTTGAGAGGATGTTAGCTTGCATTTGACAAGGTTTATAGTAATGGCTTTTGCACTGATAATAAAATCATAATATATGTATATACCACTTTTCAGTTGACCAAACTTTCTTTCCCTTTTCTCTCCTTTCATGCTCACCACACTCTATGAAATATGCTACATCCCAATTTTTTTCTTGTTATTCTTCTCTGCTTTAATCAACAGTACTTCAGGTTCAATGTAGAAGCATCAGAATATTTGTAAAAGTAAAGAAGCAATAAAAATTACCAGTATCCATCACAATGAACTAATACTAACAGTTTGGTGTTGGACCTTAAAGTCTTTTTCGTCTGTCTTGCCCCATGTATGCATGTGTGCATGGGCTCGACTCATACTAGAATAACATTTTAGGACTTGCTTGTTTCACTTTTTAATAGATTGTGAATATCATTCCATGTCGTTAAGCAGTCTTCTACAACATCCTTTTTAATGTTTGCATAAAATTCCATCTTACTAATGTCCCACTATTTTATTAATATCCTATTATTTAACACTATAAACAAAGCTGGAGCAAACATCCTCATGACCAAACTTTGAGTACATACCCATACTTACTTTATTAGAATACTAGATACAAGTGAATTTTGGCTCCAGTGGAATGTACCAATCTAAGATACAAATCACCCTCCAGACAGAACTGTTCTAGTTCCCCTGCCCATCAGCAGTAGGTGAGAGATGTAAGAAAATATGTCCCCATGGTCCTCCTATACCTGGACCATGCTCTATTCTCTACATAAGAAAACTGAGTCTCAGAGAGGTCAAGGGATGAGGCCAAGGTCACACAGCTACGATGTGCCAGCAACTGTTCTGGAATATAAGTTTCCATAACAGCAATCCAAGCCCTGTATCCTGCTTATCCTCCAGGCACCTCAATGGCAAATCAGTGTCCTGTCTTGCCCCTTTGGCCATTGCTGATTTCAGCCATAGCTGGAGTGGAAGTTCTGAGTCATAACTCTGCCTTCACATGTCATTGGTTTGCTCCGAGGTGACCTGAGTCTGGACAAAGGCACGGTGGTGCATCATGACAGCAGCTCTCCAGCTTGGCAGCCAGTGGTGACAAGCCATCTGTATTGCAAGCTGCTGCTGCTCTCCTGTGTCCTCAGGGCCCACCTGGGTTGGCAGGAAGCTCCCTGCATGACTCAGGGGCTCTCTGCTTTTGCACCTGAGGATGTTCTCTGAGCCTCCAGAGCCCCCTCCACTATGTCAGGTACACCTGGGAGTGCAGGCGAGTTAATGTCCCAGTGGGCAACCTTCCCCCAGGAGAGGATGGGAGCCAGTGGATAAATGCCATTTCCCCTGTGCTCTGTGTACCCCACAGCTCCTTAGAGTATCTCAAGCAGCATTGAACCCTATTGCCTTTGGAGTTAGCTTGCTCACTTCCAGTCCTGTAGTGGAATTATTCCCTTTTCTCATCATTTTTTTTTTTTTTTGAGACAGAGTCTCACTACATCACCCTTGGCAGAGTGCTGTGGTGTCACAGCTCACAGCCACCTCAAACTCTTGGGCCTAAGCTATTCTCTTGCCTCAGCCTCCCAAGTAGCTGGGACTACAGGCACCTGACACAACGCCCGGCTATTTTGTTGTTGTTGTTGTCATTGTTGTTTAGCAGGCCCAAGCTAGGTTCAAACCCACCAGCCCCAGTGCATGTGGCCAGCACCCTAACGACTGAGGCACAGGCGCCAAACCCCTTTTCTCATCTTCTGACTTACATTTCCTAGAATCACTTCCCTCTGAAATATTTATATCCAAGTCCTGTCTTAAGGTCTTCTTTTAGGGAATCCCTAAGTGAGATGGTACCACGTCCTTCCCTCCTTCTATATTCTCAGTATTAGTTAGGGTTTGCTAAGCTAATGTAGTAAAGAAGCCTCAAAATACTTTGCTCAAATGAATTGAAGTTTATGCCTCTCTCATCTAACAGTCTAGGGTGGGTCTTCTAGGGTGAGTGTTTTGGGTCAGAAGGAAGGTGGGTCTGCTCTGCCCAGTCACGCAGTGTCCCAGTAGCTATACAAACACATTGTGTGACTTCTGCAGGCTTTAGCTGTCAACATTTCCAGCTGACAGAAAACAAGGATAGAACTTGGAGGTGTGTGGGGTAGGTGCACAGCCAAGCTTGGAGGTGGCACAAATAAATCATGTTCCAGGAGAGAGAAGCTTGTCTTGTGGCCACACTTAATGGAGGGGAGGCTGGCCTTCACTGGGGAACAGGTGGAGAGAATTCATTCTGGTTCTTTCTAGTAAAGTAAATTCTCAACCTCTGCCACATCCCTCAAATCAACTTCATAAAAGATCGGAGCAGACCAGACATGGTGACACACCTGCAATCCCAGCACTTTGGGAGGCGAAGGTAGGAGGATCACTTGAAGCCAGGAGTTCAAGGCTGCATTGAGCTATAATTGTGCCACTGCCCTCTAGGCCTGGGCAATAGAATGAGACCCTGACTCTAAAAAAAGCGAAAAAAGCAAACCAACCAGCCCAAACCCTAAATTACTCTTAGTATAAGTTTTTGCTTTAAACATAATTACTTAAAATTACTTAATTTTGTGATTTGGTTTGATTTGATTTTTGTAATTTCAGGGAACCGGGGGATTGGACACCTGCTCTGTAAAGATGAGCTTCTGAAAGCCTCTCTGTCACTGTCCCATGCCCGCTCAGTGCTCATCACCACCGGGTTCCCTACCCATTTCAATCACCAGCCTCCAGAAGAGACAGATGGCCCACCAGGAGCCATTGCTCTGGCTGCTTTCCTGCAATCCTTGGAGAAGGAAGTCTCCATGGTAGTTGACCAGAGGGCCTTGAACTTGCACCAGAAGCTCATTGAAGATGCTATTGAGCAAGGTGAGCAGTGAGATGGGCTTGGTCCACTTCCCAAAACATGCCTTTGTAGGCAGAGGCTAGAGGGGTCAGCATTCACATTCCTTTCACTAGGCCCTTGGCACAGGGCTATGTGCTCAGAACAATTCTTTGTCGTTGAACTGCTTATCCCTATTTTGTAGATAAAAAGTCTGAGAGAAGCCTAGATGATTCACCCAGGTGGGAATGGTGAGCTGGCTCCAAAGCACATGACCCTTCCTGTGCATCTGCTGCCCTCCCTGTGCAAGGTGGGGAGTGACCTGCCAAGTACTCTTAGCAGCCCAGGGCAGCTCTGGACCTCCAGAGTGGGGAAGGGGCGTTGGAGTATAGGGTGGTTCAGTGCTCAGACAGCAGTGTCCCACTTGGTCCACACAGACAGGGAAGCACCAGAGAACACAGTTGGGCATTAGACCTGTGGGTATGAAAGATGTGAGGCTGTGATGCCTCTGGCAGTGTGACAAGATTGGCTCAGTGTGAACAGCTGCTCCTCCCCTTGATTCCATCCTGCAGAAAGTTTTACTTGGGCAGAATCTGGAAACCTGATGAATCTAGATTGCTTCCCACTACCAATCTCTGTGTGTCACCCAAGATGCATTCTTCAGAGAATTGTCTTCATTTTAGCATTTATTTTATTTTATTTTTTATTAAATCATAGCAGTGTACATTAATGCAATCATGGGGTACAATGTGCTGGTTTTATATACAATTTGAAATATTTTCATCAAACTGGTTAACATAGCCTTCATGGCACCCTCTTAGTTATTGGGTTAAGACATTTATATTCTTTTTTTTTTTTTTTTTTGAGACAGAGCCTCAAGCTGTCACCCTGGATAGAGTGCTGTAACATACAGCTCACAGCAACCTCCAATTCCTGGGCTCAAGCGAGTCTCCTGCCTCCGCCTCCCAAGTAGCTGGGACTACAGGCGCCTGCCACAATGCCTGGCCATTTTTTGGTTGCAGCTGTCATTGTTGTTTGGCGGGCCCAGGCTGGATTCGAACCCACCAGCTCAGGTGTACGTGGCTGGCACCTTAGCCCGCTAAGCCACAGGTGCCAAGCCAAGACATTTATATTCTACATTTAGAAATTTCACATGTACCCTTATAAGATGCACTGTAGGTGTGGTCCCACCAATTACCCTCTCTCTACCCATCCTCCCCCCTCCCCTCTTCTCCCTCTCCTCTTTCCCCATATTCTTGGGCTATAATTGGGTTATAGCTTTCATATGAAAGCAATAAATTGGTTTCATAGTGGGGTTGAGTACATTGGATACTTTTTCTTCCATTCTTGAAATACTTTGCTAAGAATATGTTCCAGGCTTGATGCCTACAGCTCAAGTGGCAAAGGCGCCAGCCACATACACCTGAGCTGGCAGGTTCAAATCCAGCCCAGGCCCACCAAACAATAATGATGGCTGCAACCAAAAACTAGCCTGTAGTCCCAGCTACTTGGGAGGCGGAGGCAAGAGAATCGCTTGAGCCCAGGAATTGGAGGTTGTTGTGAGCTGTGATGGCATGGCACTCTACCCAAGGAAACAGCCTGAGGCTCTGTCTCAGAAAAAAAGAAAAAAAAAAGAATATGTTCCAGCTCCATCCATGTAAACATGAAAGAGGTAAAGTCTCCATCTTTCTTTAAGGCTGCATAATATTCCATGGTGTACATATACCACAATTTATTAGTCCATTCATGTGTCGATGGGCACTTGGGCTTCTTCCATGACTTAGCAATTATGAATTGGGCTGCAATAAACATTCTGGTACAAATATCTTTGTTATAATGTGATTTTTGGTCTTCTGGATATATATACCTAGTAGAGGAATTGTAGGATCGAATGACAGGTCTATTTTTAGATCCCTAAGTGGTCTCCAAACATCTTTCCAAAAGGAACATATTAGTTTGCATTCCCACCAGCAGTGTAGAAGTGTTCCCTTTTCTCCACATCCACACTAGCATCTCTGGTTTTGGGATTTTGTGATGTGGGCTAAACTTACTGGAGTTAGATGATATCTCAAAGTAGTTTTGATTTGCATTTCTCTGATGATTAAGGATGATGAGCATTTTTTTGTATGTCTGTAGGCTGTGCGCCTGTCTCCTTAGAGAAATTTCTCTTCAAGTCCCTTGCCCACCCTGAGATGGGATCACTTGTTCTTTTGTTGCTAATACATTTGAGTTCTCTGTGGATTCTGGTTATTAAACCTTTGTCAGAGACATAACCTGCAAATATTTTCTCCCATTCTGAGGGCTGTCTGCTTGCTTTACTTACTGAGTTCTTGGCTGTGCAGAAGCTTTTTAGTTTGATCAGGTCCCAGTAATGTATTTTTGATGCTGCTTTAATTGCCCATAAAATATTCGCCCAAGCTGATTCCTTCAAGAGTTTTCCCTGTGCTTTATTCTAGTATTTTTATAGTTTCATGTCTTAAGTTTAAATCTTTAATCCAGGGAGAGTCTATCTTAGTTAATAGAAAGGTGTGGGTCCAGTTTCAGTCTTCTACAGGTCGCCAGCCAGTTCACCCAGCACCATTTGTTCAATAGGGAATCTTTTCCCCACTGAATGTTTTTCATTGGCTTGTCAAAGATCAAATAACAACAAGTAGCTGAGTTCATCTCTTGGTTCTCTATTCTGTTCCATACATCTACCTCTCTGTTTTTGTGCCAGTACCATGCTGTTCTGATCACTATCAATTTATAGTATAGTCAGAGGTCTGATAGTATGATTTCTCCTGCTTTGTTTTTATTTCTGAATAATGTCTTGGCTATTCAAGGTTTTTTCTGATTCCATATAAAACGAAGTATTATTTTTTCGAGATCTTTAAAGTATCACAGTGGAGCGTTAATAGGGATTGCATTAAAATTGTATATTGCTTTGGGTAGTATGGACATTTTAACCATGTTGATTCTTTCCAGTCATGAGCATGGTATGTTTTTCCATTTGTTAACATTTTCAGCTATTTCTTTTCTTAGAGTTTCATAGTTCTCTTTATAGAGATCTTTCACATTCTTTGTTAGGTAAACTCCCAAATATTTATCTTCTTTGGCACTACTGTGAACAGAATAGAGTCCTTGACTGTTTTTTCAGCATGACTATTGTTGGTATATATAAAAGCTACAGATTTATGAGTGTTGATTTTGTAACCTGAGACGCTGCCATATTCCTTGATCACTTCTAAGAGTTTTGTAATAGAATCCCTGGTGTTTTCCAAATATACAATCATATCATCTGCAAAGAGTGAAAGTTTGATCTCTTCTGACCCTATGTGGATACCCTTGATTGCCTTTTCTTGCCTAATTGTGATGGCTGATACTTCCATTACAATGTTAAAAAGCAGTAGAGACAATGGGCATCCTTGCCTGGTTCCTGTTCCGAGTGGCAATGATTTTCATTCAATACGATATTGGCTGTGGGTTTGCTATAGATGGCCTCTGTCAGTTTAAGAAATGTCCCTTCTATACCCATTTTCTTAAATGTTCTTATCATGAAAGGATGCTGACTATTATCAAAGCTTTTTCTGCATCAATTGCGAGAATCATATGGTCTTTGTTTTTTAATTTGTTTATGTGATGAATTGTATTTATAGATTTACATATATTGAACCAGCCTTGAGACCCTGGGATAAAAGCCACTTGGTCATGGTGTAAAATTTGTTTGATGTGTTGCTGGATTCTGTTTGCTAGGATCTTTTTCTTCTTTTTTTTTTGAGACAGAGCCTCAAGCTGTCACCCTGGATAGAGTGCTGTGGCATCACAGCTCACAGCAATCTCCAATTCCTGGGCTCAAGTGAGTCTCCTGTCTCTGCCTCCCAAGTAGCTGGGACTACAGGCATCCGTCACAATGCCCGGCCATTTTTTGGTTGCAGC
>CAUYRH010004110.1:0-42376 GCA_963574655.1 Perodicticus potto | reverse complement strand
TGCTTCTCCATTCTTGAGATGCTTTACTAAGAATAATGTGTTCCACTTCCATCCAGGTTAATACAAAGGCTGTAAAGTCTCCATTTTTTTTTAATGGCTGAATAGTATTCCATAGTGTACATATACCATAGTTTGTTAATCCATTGCTGGATTGGTGGGCATTTAGGTTGTTTCCACATTTTGGCGATCATAAACTGTCAATATTTTTTAACAGGGCTGGGCATAGTGGCTCACACCTATAATCCCAGCACTCTGGAAGCCAAGGCAGGTGGATTGCTTGAGCTCAGGAGTCCAAGACCAGCTTGAGCCAGAGTAAGCCCCTGTCTCTACTGAAAATGAAAAACTAGCCGGTCATTGTGGCAGGCACCTATAGTCTCAGCTACTCAGGAGGCTAAGACAGGAAGATTGCTTGAGCTCAAGAGTTTGAGGTTGCTATGAGTGAACTGTGACACTATGGCGTTCTATCCAGGGTGACAGAGTGAAACTCTGTCTCAGACATTTTTTTTTTTTGTAAACATTAGGAGTTGTTGCTGTTTAAAACTTGGGAAAATGACAGGGGCTGTGTTCTATTTTGTAGGCTTTGGTCCCATTAGGAATTGGTGTTGCCACAGGAGAGCAGGTAAGTGATGCCTCCTTGGGCTCAGAACATGCTGACCACAGACTGAGGGCACAGCCAAACTTTAGGCTCCCATCACCTGAGGTGGAAAATTTCATCATCTTAGAAATTGGGGGTCATTTTACAGCACTTTTTAGAGTCTGGAGGGCGATATAGTCAAAAGTTTGTGGCTGCTTTTCCTGTTCGTAGGACCAATGTCATGTATCTTTTCAAGTGTTTAATCAAAATTAACAAGACAGTAATTTAAAGTTGCTATTGTAAGGGCAGAAATGGCATAAGGAAGCCAGCTTTCAGACTAAATAAACATGACCCTGCTCACTTTCTGTGCTTGTAAACTGAACACAAGAGCCTGCCAAAATCTGCTGCAGCCAGCCCGGAGCAGAGCGGGCGTCAGGGACAGACTCAGTGTTCCCCACAAAAGGAGTGGTACCACTCCGCAGGGTTCCGTTTTGTCATCTGTGCCACCTGCTCATTGCTGTCACCGTATTTCATCCTGATGCTCTGCTTCATCTCTCACTTGCGATGGATGTGACAGTCATTCCTTAGTGAACGGGACTTAACCTGACTTGCACTGTTGCATCAGCAGATTTACAGAAAAGTGAGCACAGATCCCTGCCACTGGGGCTCACCTTGTGCCCAGTAAGAACAAGGGAGGTCTGGGCTCCCTGAAGGCCACTGATGAGTAATGCCTGGCGTGGAACTGCTGCGTGGCCAGGCGTAGAGAGCCTGAGGGCCAAGGCTGACTATTCTGTGTTATTTTTAATTCTGTTTCTAGTGCCACAATAGAGTGATATTTAAGCAACTCCTACAGGCAAACGCCCTGCAGTTCCTCCAGATTGACAGCTGCAGACTGGGAAGTGTCAATGAAAACCTCTCGGTATTACTGATGGCCAAAAAGTTTGAAAGTAAGGGTGCCGCAGAGGCTGCAGACTCGACCTACGTTTCTCTGCCCATTGGATGCCTGTGGCTCCCTGGATGATCTTTGCAATTCACACAAGTCTGGAGTTTGCCATTTTGATTTTTTCCCCTCTAACTCTCATTTAGCCCTAATCAGGGAATATTTGATGATTTTTCATCCCAAAATTTCATCCTTAAATATTAACAAATGATTTAATCATCTGTGGGCAATAAGAAAAGCCAGAAGGTTCTTTTTTAGTCCTTCCTCTCTCTGCTCTGCCCTTGGCATTAAATAGAAACACCTTCCTTTTAGTTCCTGTTTGCCCCCATGCCGGTGGAGTTGGCCTGTGTGAACTGGTCCAGCACTTGATCATATTTGACTACATATCCGTCTCTGCAAGCCTTGAGAACAGGTCAGTAATGTGGCATCAGCACTTTCTCCTTCAATTGGGTCCCTCAGTCTGGGCCAGATCTTTTAAAATTCTGCTTTCGTGACCAGGAACACTAAGAACTCTATCCACTGGCATGTCCCATAACTCCCACGTCAAGTCATTTGTTTCCACTTCTACACACAGGACAGTAACAACGGAGACACCCATTTTTCCTTCCAGAAGGGTAGGTTCCTGGTAGCTGGCTTTGTCTCGTAAGTACGTGGAAGGTGATTTGCAGCCAGCTCCTTTTGCATCTTAGGTACATTCTCCACTCCTGTCCAGTCCCCTCCTGACATTGGAGTCCCCTGTGGTCTGGCCGCCAGCTTTCTTTAGTTTCCCCTTATTTCTCGGCATGCCCCACGTGGGCCTTACATGAGGTCAGTCTTCAATTCATCTGTAGACATATGGCTTCAATTATGCTTTTTCTTGTCTTGGGATTAAATACAGTTCAGAAGGAATATTACAAGCGTACAGAGAAGGCATGAAAACATGCGTGGGAAGAGGAACAGCAAATTCTGGGCTGGGAGAGACAGATGGGACCCCTCAGGGTACGTGGGGGTTTTCATTGTAATGGTTTCTTTTCTTCAGGTAAGTAGTGAGCAGACAGGTGCAGCCTTTTAATGTGCCTGAACTATTTTCTATTGTAAAAAAACCTTAGATTGGAAAGAAAAAAACCTAGGCCCGCTCCATCCTGAAGCTGCCACTCATAACATGATCTCATTATTCATCTGGAAAAGGTTGGGACTAGATCATTTTTCTTTTCCCTTCTAATTCATAATCTGATTCTACAATGAAGAAAATTATTACTCCTAGATTCTCTTGTTTTCATTCCCCCACTCCCACCCCGGGGCAGTAACTAACAAGGTTTGAAGAGGCATGCACTCTCAGCAGCATGAAGACTTGCTGGGAGAAAGCTGCCCTGACCAGAGGCCCATTGAGCTTTTTATTGAGTTTCAACAGTCATTTACAATATAGCATTAGTTGATTTAATGTGATCATTTAGGAGTCAAGGAAACTATGTTTTCACACACGGTGGTCTTGTGTAAGACCCAAGGGAGTAATGTATAGGGGAGTGGACAAAGGGTCTGGGTTAGAATTAACTTTTAAAAGGGGACATACATTGTGAGAGGGAGGAGATGTTACATTTTATTTATTTTACATACTTAAGATCTACACATTTATTTTTATTTCAGATGAATGTGAGGGTACAACTAGGTCACAATATTTGCATTGTAGAGTCCCTCTAGTGGTTGTGTCCTGCACCCAGAAGCACACCAATCTCCGCCCCTCTCCACTTTCCCTCATTCTCCCTCCCCTGGTTATCTGCGCTTTTACCCCCTCATTTCTGTTCTTGCCTTCGGGACTAAAGGAAGCTCCGCCAACCTTGAAAAGTCCTGCAGTTCCTGGGGGGTGAGACAGGGTCACCCATGTGTCTCGGCACACCATGACACCCACTGAGCAGGTGCTGGCACCTGGTGGCTCATGCAGACTTAGCTGCTTGGAAGTGCCCCTATTCAAGAAAAAGCACCAGACCCTGATGCTGCAGACTGTCAGAGTTCAGTCCCCTGCTTTGGGATTCTCTATGTAGACGACCTGTTCATCTTTTTGCCCTCACCACCTCCGGTATACGGGGCCATCACCCTACTTCTTTGAGCCACAAATGCCGCCCAACTACCTGTTCATCTTTCAAGGCCCAGCTGTCCTCTCCGACGTGGCTGGGCCTTCACCTATACCTGTTCTTTGGTAGATTACACAGAACACATATCACAGTCAATGCTTCAGTGCCTGTGTCCATGAGGGCCTCTCCTGCCACTCCTCCACTCCTTCAGTGCTGGGCACACAGGCCTGTCACAGCTGTCCACTAACAGGTGGCTGATGTCAGGCAGCAGAGTTAGGTCACTTGCCTCAGCCCTCAAAACTAAAGTTTGAACACAGATTGAACTGATCCTAAAATTTGTCCTCTTCGCTAATTCATTTGTATAGCTGGAAGGAACCTCATTTTGTCATTTTAAACTATATGGCTAACTTTGGGCCAAGGGCCCAAGTAATCCCAGATATTTGTGGAGTCTGAAAACTTCACAATTCCAAGAGACTTCATGGTTTGTTTAATCTAAGCCCTCACCCCACAAGGCTGCATTTTATAGATGAGGAGCACCCAAGATAGGAGATGAGGGTTCTCCCCCTAAAAACACACGCCAGATATTTCCAAGCCTTGGTCAAGTCTGCCATTTCTCACAGCAGCACTCCCCCTTCTGCTTTAACAGCACCATAGGAATGCTCTAACTTCAGACATAATTGCCCCCATCTGATTCCTTTCTCCTAGGATGTGTGAGTATGTCGACCACCTGCACGAACATTTCAAGTATCCTGTGAAGATCCGGCAGGCTTCCTACATGCCTCCAATGGTGAGCCTGTGGCCTACGGGCCTGTGCAGAGACATTGTCAGCCGCTACTATGCCCAGTTTCAGGAACCAGACTATGGAGCACACACAACTATGGCTCCTTAAGAGTTTGTTTTCCAATATCTAGAAATAAATGGCTCTTTGGTTACTCAACATCAAAATTCTAAGGCCTGAAGTCAGGGCCTGGAGGTTAAATTGCCTCTGACAAGGCTCCTCTAATGCTAGCCTTTCCTTACTAGCTGAAACCTAAAAAATACACTCCCCGTGAAAGGGGGGGGAAATAAAAGAAAACCGCTGGCACTATACAGCAAGTCAGTAACCCCTATTTCCAAACAATCCATTTCCAATAATCCAGAGGGGAATAAAAGAAAACCACTGGCACTATGTAGCAAGTCAGTAACTGCATTTTCAAACAAAACATTTCAAACAATTGGGAAACTTACTTTTAAAATATTAACGTAGTTGCCTGTGGGTTAGATTTAAAAGCATCTCTTAGAGCAGCAGAAATACATAAATACATGGTTTTGTTCAGGTGGTTATTAACGCTACCTAATTTTTTCTCTTTGGTAGGATGCTGGCTATTCAACAGAAATGAAGGAGGAATCTGTAAAGAAACACCAGTATCCAGATGGTGAAGTCTGGAAGAAACTCCTTGCTACTCAGGAAAATTAAGTGTTCAGTGCTAGTATTGTTCATTTTTAAGTGAAAAGGCTTAAAATGTCTTGGATATAGTTTTACAAAAATAGAAGAAAAATTTCATCCTATTAATCAAGTTCAGCTGAAAGTTCTAAGAATATTGGGAATCAGCTCACTAATCATTATTACTTGATTCTTTTAGCAAGTCAATAGTCTCCTATTTAATCCTTAAGAAATTTTGATTAGCCTGATATCCAGGAAGATGTTCTTACAAAATTACTGTTGCCTCATGGTACACATACATTAAGCTGTACTTCAATTTGAAAATAAGCAACATGTTGCATAATTTGTTGGAACAAATCCTTATTCTGTTTAACACTTGTCAAAAATTAGCAGAATAAAAATAGTTCTGCAGCACCATGGGATATTTGGTATGCAACAAAGAGAAAAAGAATTCACTGATTAACCCTGAAGTGGGTTAGCATCCTTTTCTTGCTCAGTGTAAGCACATTAGAGAATTCACATCATACTGACGCTCATTTAATAAGGGGAAAATGTTATTTCATAGACTTCTTTATAACTCGTATGGTCATTATATTTTAGTGGTAAAATGCAGCTAGAGTCATAGAAAAATAGGGCAAAATACAGAGTAGTCAGCATTTCTAAAATAGATCCAAACCAGAATACATTACATATTTACTTAGAAGGGTTAAGTCTATTTTAGGCAGGAACTAAGCAGATAAATGGCAATACAGAATGAACAAAACATGGACAAATGCAGAACATTTCTTTATTGTAACAATATATAAAACATTTAAGCATCTTTAAAGATGGACAAATGCAGAACACTTTTGTAACAATAAATCAAATTTAAGCATTTGTAACTACGCTGTATATGATTAATGGTGGTCCTCATCTCACACAAATTTGAAAGAATAGCTTATAGAATTCTTAAAATTCACTGACCTTCATAAAGATAAGGTATTGAAATGCATGGACATGTTTTTGTTAAAAACACATTAAGTATTCATTCTTCTCACTTTGCTTATAATCTCAGTATTTTCATACACCCTCAGTGAGTAAGCCAAACCTAAGGCCTGTTATTACTAAAAAACATCACATTTATATTTGCCAATGGCAACATCCTTACAACTTAATATCTTTAAGAGTTAGTAACTGATGGGTCACTGACAGATTTTTGACCAAGTTCTTTTTTTTCTTTAGAACAAAAAGAACTTTCACCTGGGCATCTGGCCCAACCCCTGAAGACTGACAATGTTCTCCAAACTCCTTCAAAAGCACTTTAAACAGCCATTTCCATTTTAATGGTTGGATGCGGATTGTAACCTTCAATCTTAAAGTCTTCAGCTCTGAAATCATCAATTGTCTCAACTTTTCTAAGGATTTGGAGCTTCGGGAAAGGTCTTGGTTCTCTTTGAAGCTAAAAACAGAATAAGACCATTTGTTTTCCTTCTTTGTATAACCTGCTTTAATTCTGTACCCCATGTCTCTTCATGAAACAAGTACACCATATCTGATCAAGTATTATCTTACAGGGTGTAATTCTGTAAATACCTTGTCCCTGGTTACCTAATGCCATAACCATCTGGTTCTCAAGTTTGAAGCATTTTTATGGTATCACAAAGCATTAAAAGGCTGGTGGCTTATCAGGTCTAAGTATACACTTCAGTCACTCTTGGTAAATTTATTAAGGACGGGCACTTAGGCCTTTTCTATCGTAACTAACAGCACTCACTAAGTGGCTGCTATAACTTATAAACTTGACCAGATAAGACTTCTGAAAGTCCAGAACTAAATACTATATTAAAATGCCACTTCTGGGCTTCGTGCCCGTAGCTCAGTGGTTAGGGTGCTGGACACATACACTGGGGGTGGTGGGTTTGAACCCAGCCCGGGCCTGCTAAACAAAGACAGGTACAACAAAAAATAGCCAGGTGTTGGGCGGCACCTGTGACTCAGCGAGTAGGGCGCCGGCCCCATATACCGAGCGTGGCGGGTTCAAACCCGGCCCTGACCGAACTGCAAAACAAAAAGCCGGGCGTTGTGGTGGACGCCTATAGTCCCAGCTACTCGGGAGGCTGAGGCAAGAGAATCGCTTAAGCTCAGGAGTTGGAGGTTGCTGTGAGCTGTGTGACACCACGGCACTCTACCAAGGGCAATAAAGTGAGACTCTGTCTCTACAAAAAAAAAAAAAAAAAATAGCTGGGTGTAGTGGTGGGCGCCTGTAGTCCCAGCTACTTGGAAGGCTGAGGCAAGAGAATCGGTTAAGCCCAAGAATTTGAGGTTGCTGTGAGCTGTGACTCCACAGCACTTTACTGAGGGCGACATACTGAGACTGTCTCAAAAAACTAAAACAAAAAAAAAACTTGCCACTTCTGGGATGGCCCAAGTCCCCTAGCTCAGATGCAGCCCCTCCCCTCTGTGGTGCTCAGTACCTTATGGCACTAGGCATGAGAAGTGCCTGGGGAGGCTGGGGCAAGGGTCTGCTTTGTCCCTGCCCACCATCTTCCCCAAACTAAAGCCCTGCGGTTGGAGTAAATTGTCTTTATCTTGGAAACAGCATCAAGCAAATGCCTGCTGCACAGGTATGTTCCACAACCTTTTATCAAGAGAAGGTACCAAACTCCAGTGTGTTACATGTGATTCTTACCTGAATCTTCAGCGGTTCAACGTGATTCAGGTAAATATGTGCATCTCCCAAAGTATGTACAAAGTCACCTGGCTGAAAATGCCCCGGGAGAAAGCAAAACAACGTTTTAGTTTCAATTCCTTAAAATGCACCATTTAAAACACATTACAGGGTATGCAGACACTCTAGGGCTTTCCAAAAAAATAATTTAACCAGTGTAGCTTTTGAGGCAAGTTGGTTCGTAAGTTATATTACAAACAATCTATAAAGGCTGCTAGGACAGGAAATTTCCATGAAAGGTTATAAAGTAAGCTGGTTCATATCTCATTTACATATATCAAATCTTAAAACTAGTCAGAGCCCCAGTCCTCTTTAACTCATTTTTCTAAGTTAAAGAATGGAAGAGCTCAGTGCATCAGGCTGGCAACAGCCATCCCTCTCGAGCACCCCACCTTCAGACCAGTTATGTGCGCGATCATGTACGTGAGCAGCGAGTAGCTGGCGATGTTGAACGGCACACCCAGGCCCATGTCTCCTGACCGCTGGTACAGCTGGCAGGACAGTTCACCGTTCACCACGTAGAACTGGCAGAGGGCATGGCACGGAGGCAGCGCCATCAGAGGGAGATCTGAAGAACCAGGGAAGAGGTGAAGAGGTGGTGGTTTGAAACAACACAGCTAAAGGCAAAGTAACCAGGAGAGAAGCAGAGGCCAAACTTGAGAAGGTGAGAGAGAACAACTGGGCCGTGGCAACACCAGGGCCACCATCACAGTGATGGCACAGAGCTAAGGGACACTGGCCACCAGTGTGAGATTTCTGTAACGTACAACCACCACTGAACCAATGTTCTCCCAGCTGAGCCAGAATGAAGGATTTGTGCCAACTTTGTGGCACCAACTATAAATACAGCAGGAATCATTTCACTCACAGGGGCCACAGGAAATTGGCACCTTAGGCACCCACTCCTGTATTAAGTGTCTGTTAAAGATATAAACATTACACTCTGGGTACTTAGTACACACTGGGAGAAGTTTATTTTACAACATAATTGTTAAAAATGTTCATAATACAGCTAGGTGGCAGTGACCTAAAATTTCATCTGCTCCAAT
Source organism: Perodicticus potto (assembly GCA_963574655.1). Taxonomy (NCBI): domain Eukaryota; kingdom Metazoa; phylum Chordata; class Mammalia; order Primates; family Lorisidae; genus Perodicticus; species Perodicticus potto. The sequence continues at coordinate 33,635 of CAUYRH010004110.1, read as the reverse complement.
TTAAAATACTAAAATCCTTATGGGTCTGTAGTTTTACAGGCAATTTAAAGTGCTTTTGAGAATAAGAAAGAGAATGCACCAATTAAGATATCTGGGCCCAACCCCATGATCTAAAGGTGAAGATGGAATAAAGTATGACTTGCCCAAGGTCACACAACTCACAGTGTGGCTGGGGGCATCGGCCATGGCCCCCCTCCCTCCAAGGCCTCCGCACAACACCATATTGCTTCCCTGTGTGCCAACAGCGCGGTTAGAATAAAGAAGATGACTGGGTCCCTCTAACCTTTTGGGTTCCAAGCACACATGATGATTCTTCTGTCATCAGGGTTGGTTTTGATGGTATCAATCACTTTCTGCAGTTGGTCAACTCCTTGACCTGAATAATCTGTAGAATTGTCAAAAAAGAGAAGAAATGTGCACATAGTAGCCACAGCACCTCATGAGATGGGCTTAGAGGTTGGCTGTTACAGCCTTTCACTCAGCGTCCTCCCTCCACCTGGGGTTCTAAGACATCCAGTGCATTCTGCAAATTTCCCACCTCTCACTGGGCTGAGTTCACAGCCCGTCTGTGCCCATGGGTCTGTCCTCTGGAGCCATAGGAGTCTATTTCCTTTTCTACAGGAGTCATGAAATACGTGCCTGTCATGGTGCCACCTCCTTCCTCCCCCCAGTGCTAACCTGTTCCAATTTCAACAATTTTAATTTTTATAGTCTCTGAACCCATCAACCATTCTTGTCACAATTTCGATGTGCAATCTGTTTTGTTCGTGTTTCGTGGAGCGCACTGGATCTTAAGTGGAATGCAGCATTCCATACACATTCTGACTAACGGTGGGGGGTTCCTTTCCACGCCCTAGGCAATGTGCTTGCAACACTCTCACCTAAAACTACATCACAGTTCTAATACACCATTGACACAAACATCAGGAAACTTCTATAATGGATTACACAGTCTTGTACTTTTCTCCCACTTCTGGTCTCTGGACTTTAATTTCTTCCTTCCTTCTGAGATAGAACTGGTAGCTGAGAATTGATTTGTGCAGAGCTTCAGTGCACAATGTCCACTACTTAAACTTCTACTGATTGGTGTCAGACCACCATGTTCAAGTTCAATAGTTCTCAAAAAAAAAAAAAAAAAAAAAAAGTCCTCTTATTATCTAAAAAAGGTCATATCAAAGATTTTAAAAAAGATGAACTGGGGCGGCGCCTGTCGCTCAGCGAGTAGGGCGCCAGTCCCATATACCGAGGTTGGCGGGTTCAAACCCGGCCCTGGCTGAACTGCAAAACAAAGAACGAAAAAAATAGCCGGGCGTTCTGGGTGCCTGTAGTCCCAGCTACTTGGGAGGCAGAGGCTCCCCAGCTGGAGGTTGCTGTGAGCTGTGTGACACCACGGCACTCTACCGAGGGCCACAGAGTAAGACTCTGTCTCTATAAAAAAAAAAAAGATGAACTGTGATGAAATAATTTGTAACTTAATTACGAATCTACACATGGGCTAAAATTAAACAGACATACAACAGCACGTAAAACTATCAAAATCTGATAACTGTGCATTACACTAATGTCAATTTACCCAAGATGTCACCCAAGGTATTACCACTGGAAGAAACCAGGTTAAGGGTACAGGGGCTTCTCTGCACCTTTTAAAAAATAATTTCCTGCGAATCTATAATTATTTTAAAATAAAAATTTTAAACTCCAGAGAAAAACTCCCCCACTGAAATCTAACATCTGCACATTTATACAACTGTAAACTAAGGCCATAATTTTATGAGGCCATGTAAGCAACAAGAAATAACTGAAAGGCACCATTAAGCCAGAGGAGTGGCCTCATATCCCAAGGATGCCCTACGACACAGGGGCAGAATGACCCCTACAGAATATTTACCTGCAGAAATAGTTTGGTCCACGTATTTTTTATCGTTGTGATAAAGTATATGTACCATGAAATTTACCATTTTAACCATTTTTAAGTGAGCAATTCAGTGGCACTAAGTACATCCCCAGTGTTGTGCAAACATCACCACTCATCTCCAGAACTTCTCATTATCCCTATGAAAACTCTGTACCCACTAAAACTTCTTACAGTTGCCATCATTTAAAAAAGATCTATGATTGCACATAAAATGAAGACTTTAGCCTTTTAATGAAAAATTCTAACAACACAACACCCAAATCCCTCCAGCTGGCTGGAGATGAGCTGCATCCTCTTCAGGTTGCTGGTTCCCGCCCAGCAGGCAAACTTATTTCCTGCACACCCACACTCACCCTGAGGTGGGCATTGCTTCTCCTAATGACAGGTAGGACAGACGGGGCTGTGTGACACTTAGCAAGTGGTGCCATTGACAGCAACAGAGGAAGGTGGAAGCCGAGAGTGACCAGGGCACTGTGCTCTCATGCCAGCACCACCTACTGAGTGCTGGTGGTTCAGAAGCTGCTGAAAGGGAATCGGGGATGAGCTTCCTCCCTCTTCCCAACCATGCAGCTATCTGCCAACGACACATGTAAGGAAAGTGTCAATGGCCCAAGGAATGCTCATCACCAAGATGTGACCCACCCTGCCCCTAGAAGTTAGGGTTGGGTTTAGATGTGGTTCCTCCACCTTAACCAGTCACAGCCTCTTTCAATATCCAAGTTAAACTTCAGCACCCAAGACACTGACTTATCCCTCAGACTTCATCTGAAACAATGGAGCAGACTCACACCAGGAAAGACACTCAGGAAATGGGAGACACTTCTGGTCCTTACCTGCATCCATATCTTTGTATTCTGCTCCAAAATGCCTCCACTGGAAGCCATAAACTGGGCCCAAGTCCCCTTCTTCTCGTTTGGAGAATCCCAGGCTATCCAGAAAGTCTCGGGAGCCATTGGCATCCCAGATTTTCACTCCCTTGGAAGATAGTTCTTTAGCATTTGTGGATCCCTGGAAGAGATGGGTTGAACAGAACATTGAATTATGAGTCATCTGGATCGACCCTCCAGCTGTGCTGACGCGACAAGCAGGCTGTCACGTGCAGCTCATGCTATCTTTTAGCAGGCTGGTCCCAGCCCTAACGTTTTTAGAGACAGAGTCTCACTTTACCACCCTCAGTAGAGTGCCCTGGCATCACAGCTCACAGCAATCTTCAAATCCTGGGCTTAGGCTATTCTCTTGCCTCAGCCTCCCAAGTAGCTGGGACTACAGGCACCCGCCACAACGCCTGGCTATTTTTTTTGTTGCAGTTTAGCCAAGGCCGGGATCGAACCTGCCAGCCTCTGTATATGGGGCCGGCGCCCTACCTACTGAGCCACAGGTGCTGCCCTGGCCCTAACTTTTTAAGGGCTCATTGGACAGTCTGATCCCTTCTTTAGAAGGATCCTCTCACCTCTTTTCTTCTATTTCCCTCAACTTTATTTTTATTTGAGACAGAGTCTCATTCTGTCGCCCTGGGGTTGAGTCCCATGGTATCATTGCTCACAGCAACTTCAGACTCCTAAACTCAAGTGACCCTTTTGCCTTAGCCTCCCACGTAGCTGAGATTTCAGGTGCCCACCACAACGCCTAGGTAATTTTTCTATTTTTAGCAGAGACAGGGTCTTGCTGTTGCTCAGGTTGGTCTCTAATTCCTGAGCCCAAGTGATCCACCCACCTCACCTCCCAAAGTGCTAGGATTACAGGTGTGAGCCACCACGCCTGGCCTATCCCCCTCAACTTTACAGACGAAACACCTCCAACTCCTTTATGTATGCCCACCTCACCTCACAGTTCTGTGTTTTGGGGTTTTTTTTTTGCAATTTTTGGCCGGGGTGGGTTTGAACTCACCACCTCCGGTATATGGGGCTGGCGCCCTACTCTCTGAGCCACAGGTGCTGCCCAGTTCTGTGTTTTTTTTTTTTTTTTTTTTTTGAGACAGAGCCTCAAGCTGTCACCCTGGATAGAGTGCTGTGGCATTACAGCTCACGGCAACCTCCAATTCCTGGGTTCAAGCGAGTCTTCCTGCCTCCGCCTCCCAAGTAGCTGGGACTACAGGCGCCCGCCACAACGCCCAGCCATTTTTTGGTCACAGCCGTCATTGTTGTTTGGCGGGCCCAGGCTGGATTCGAACCTGCCAGCTCAGGTGTACGTGGCTGGCGCCTTAGTCCATTGAGCCACAGGTGCCGAGCTCAGTTCTGTGTTTTTTAAACAAATTCTGGGTATAAGTGTGATACCTCAAAATGCATTTGATGCCTCATGTGCAATCTGTTCATGTCTTATACCCGGCATATTAAGATGTTTCTAATGATCAAACTAATCAGTATCTGCTTGTCTGGCAAACGTAGTAGTCACACGGAACTAAATTTGGACCCTAACTCATTTGCTCTCTTTGTCACTATGAAGTTATATTTACCCCCAATCTGTATACTTAGGTAAGTTGTTCTGATTGGTTTTGTTTTTTTCCCAGGCACAAAGCATTATGTTTACTTCTCTTACATTTCCTCCCATCAGGTTTGGCTCATGACAACCTGTCCTGTATTCTGGTCATGAACCCAGGTCAATAACAAGCACCATCTGCCTTTGGTGCCTGTGGATATGATGTGCTGTACCGGTTAGGAGCAAAGCTTTGGTGTCACACCTGAGCTGGTGCCTGGCCCTTCTACCTTCATTCTCCTCTGACCCACTCCCTACCTCACACCCCCACCGGCTTCGCTATGTTCATCTATAAAAAGAACATTAGTATTCACCACACAATTGCTGTGAGGATTACTAACACCAGCAGATTGCTCGCAGCTCAACAGACCTTCACCACTGCACAGCCCTCCTTCTGTTTGCCCAGACAGTGGTACCTGCTAACTCCTGAACTGGATCAAGCCACCAGTGGCATAACTCCATCTGTCAGAGGTGAATCTGACATTTCCTGGTGAAGACTGCGTAGACTCCCGCATTTAAGCTCAAGTTAAAAAGAGGTGAATGCATTTCTGGCCATCTTCCTTCCTTGCTTTCTACTGCTGAGTTTGTCTTCATTTTCTTTGCTTGCAACAAATGACTTCTCAACTTTACACATATTGCTTCAAAAGTCTCCCCTTTCTATCCATTCAAATTAGGCTCTAGCCAGTTTAAGAACATCTTCTTCTGAGATTTCTGATGATTCATTCAAAACAGAGGCTCACTATTAGTTGATAGGCCAACACAAAACAAAACGCCCATGAATGTAGAATTAAGGCAAGCTCTACTGGATCTGAATCTAATCTCTTTCTAAAAGGGAGAGGGAAGTCTTGGGTCTGCTTTGGCCCACGACTATGCACATCACAGGAGGTACTCTGCAGAAGGGACCCCAACTTCCAGCATGGTCCAGAACTGAACCTGTCTCCTCAGGCACCCTCTGACCAGCAGTGGACGGAACACCGGTTCTGAACTAGGACACGGAGTCTGGGCATGACTGACGGTGACAGCCATCATCCCGGCACCTGCCTTGGCAAAGGTACCTATGCAGCCCTTTGGAAAAGGCATTATCTTGTTACTGAAGAAACTCTTTACAGTTTATACGGACATGAGAACACAGTAGGTATCTATATCCAGTTATCAACACACACTGAATCCTCGTATGTGATAGGTTGTTCTAGGGCTACAACAGTGAATAAGAAAAAGAAATTCTCTGCACTCATGGAGCTTACAGCATAGTATACCAATTTATTGTCTCCTGCCCTCCTTCTAGAGGATTTCTCTAGGGAGGAAAAACAAGGAAGGGCCAGGGGAGAACCAAAGTCTTAGATCAGGTCTTGGAAGGGTCGCCCAGCAGAAAAGCATAGGAAGTGAGGGAGTCATGCTACATGTTGGGGCAGAAGCTTCCAGGGAGGGAATAACATCCCAAGGTGCTCAAAGACTGATCAGGAGGAGTGAAACTGAGAGCAGCAGCTAAGGCCAGAGCTGGGAAAGGGGCCCTACATGGGCCTTGGTTCCTACTGAGCAAAATGGAAGACACTGCGGGTTGGAGGCTGAGGAGTGATAGGATCTGACTTCTAAAAGGGTCCCACTGGCTGCTGTTTGAGGACAAACTGTTGCCTCCCAATAGCAGCAGCTGATTTACCTTGATAAACCACAGCAACTCCTCCAAAACACCCTTCCAGAACACACGTTTGGTTGTCAGCAGAGGAAATTCATCTGAAAAACAGTTTGCCGTGCAGTTTGAAGAGGGGCAGATAGAATAGGCCATCCAACTTTCTCTGGAGAAGCAAATTGCCTTGAGACATTAGGCCCTGGAGTGACAAGAGCATATGGAATCAGGGTGGAGCTCCCAAGCTACAAGGCAAGTCAGTGACCCAATCTGGGCTGAGACTGGCCTCCCAAGCCAGGGTAATTACTAGACACAAGTCACACATCAAGCTGGTGGGCAGGGCAGAGACATCCCCATGGAAAAAGTAAGGAGCTACCATCCACTACCCAGTTGGTGTGAATACCGTCACAACGACAGCATCCAAAATATGCCCTGGGGCAAAGTCTGAAGGTTCCCCTAATTCCACGATGATCCTGCCAGAGAAAACTTGCTCGGGATTAGGAATAGCAGATACCACACTGGCTAAAACGAAATAGTTTTTAAATATTTGCAAAGCAAATTAACCTGTTTTTTGGGGGGGTGGGAGTAATGCCAAAATAGCAACGTTAAACACTTCTGTTTCATGTTACTAACCATCCTCCTTGAGGGGCCATCATGATCTCCATTTTACAGACACTTTTGTGCAATACAGAAGTTTAAGGGACAAAAGGAGAGGCATCAAGCAATGGAAAAATAAAAGCAAAAATGCAGTACCTGTTCAGTCCACATTATCACTTGTTAATATTCACATGACAAAGATTTTCAAGCACCTGCTTTTTTATCAGTATTGCCCACTGAGTGTTATTTCCATTTTTAACATATAGGGAAGCTGTCTGAGAGAGGTAAAATAACTTGCCTAATATGTAAGAAGAGGGGATGTGTTAAAATTAGGTCTGCTACTCAACAGAGGCCTCTGGGCTCAGAGCTGAGAAAAGTGGACCCCTCTGCTCAGACAAAACTCCCCAGCTGTGCAAGGTTGAGCAGCCACAGCAGCTGGTGTGTTTCTTAGTCTCTAGAATAGGGATGGGGTGGAGGGCTTCCCCACTAAGAACTACTCTTCACCACAGTGTCAGGATGCTCTCCATTTAAGGGAAGAGATCAATATCAGCCCTTGGCCGCAGCTGTAAGAGAAGTCCTCTTCCTTAAGGCAGGGCTTGATCTGGGATGACAAGACAGTCCAACTTAAATTAGAGCCAGCCACACCTCACCCCTCTATCCCCAGAAAGCCTGAGGGCTGAAACTTGCAGGGGACTCTTCTTCCCTGGGGCCATCCTGTTTTAAAGGCTAAGAGGAAAGGAGGAATCAGAATCTCAACTTCTACTTGAGGCCAGGCGAAACTCCGCCTGCAATCCCTAACATTCTGGAAGCCCTCCCCCCTTACAAAAAGTTAAAAACATATAACGGGAAGTGGTCATGCAAGCTTGCAGTCCCCACTGCGTGGGAGGCTGAGGCAGGAGGATCACTTGAGCACAGTTAGAGGTTACTGCCAGCTATGATGACCCTGCTGCACTCCAGCCTGAGTTACAGAGACCTTGTCTAAAAACAAATCCAAACATCCAGTCAGACTCTTTTCAAGGTCTAGGGGGAAAGCTGGTTCCTCCCAGATTGGAGGGAATGGGAAGCCATCAGTTAACACAAGTTCCTGCCCCAGCTTTCTCACGCCGCCTCTGCTCCTCCCACTGCATTTTCGCTCCAGTTTTTGAAAACTCTGCGAAGCAGAACGGTGAACATGGGAGGGCAGGGGAGGAGAAAAAGCGCAGAATTCTAGACAAGCCCGGGCAAGTCTCCCCCACTCTCTACGATGGTCAAATTTTACCAGATTATGCCCGCTCCGCTAGAAACACGTAACCGTGCAGCCACGAGGCCCTGGCTCACCTCCCGCCGTCGCTCCTACCAGGGTGACCCTATGCAAACCGAGAGCGTAACCCGAGCCTCACAGTTTCGGCGTCTGCAAGGTGGGGGTGACGATGCTTCCCCTGCCTCGCAGGCCTGAGGTTAGGGCTAAGCGTCAGCGCCCCGCGCCGCCCCAGGGCCCCGCGGCGCTCCGTCACCTCGCAGGCTGTAGCGCGCCTGCAGGCCAAACACCGACAGGGTGCCGGTGCCCGTGCGGTCGTCCTTCCTGAAGCCGCAGCGGAGGATGTGCTCGATCTGCCCCAGGTACTGCAGCTCCCCGTGGGGCGGCCGCGGCTCGGCGCCCCGCTCCTGCGCTGGGGGCGGCGACGACGGGCGCGGGAGCTCGGAGCCGGCGGCGGGCATGGCGGGAACCGGGCGCTGCGGGCACAGCGGAGCGGGGACTGCGGGGGGCGGGGACTGCGGCCCCCAGCGCGCGGAGGCCACGCCCCTTCCGGGCGCGCTTTCCCGCCGCCTCTCCGCGCCCCGCCCCTTCCTGCCTGCGGCCCCGCGCGGGAGACGCGCGCGGAACTGAGCACGTTTCTACCGGGGACCTTTAGCCTAGAACGAAGTTGGCCGGGAAGGCTAGTTCTAGGCGGAAAGTTTCTGCTGACAGCGCCATTCTCTAAACCTGCGAAGCCTGGACAGTCCTCGCATACTCGTGCAATTAACCTTAGCATCCCTGTTGTTTGAGATGTTTCCTACACCTAGGAGTTTATGTGAACAATTGGTTTGCATTTCTATTTCTCCCTTCCCTCACTGAAGGCTGGCAGCTGGAGTAGTAAGTGGAATAACGCAGCTTTTTTTCTTGACTTGATTAATGACCACCAGAACTTTTTCAAAGTAACACATCACATTTTTCAATTTTTACTTAAATGTTTATAAGGTAAACGCAAGTTGATAGGATGGCCTTGCTAATAAATTCTGTGAACTATCAGAAAGAAAAAGGAGAAAGCTCACAGCACATAATTACCCCTTTGACAGGAAAGATCACAGCACAGCGGTCCTTTGTTTAATTAGCCAATGGTTATTTGATTTGGGAGTTTGTTTTCCAGCCTTGAAGATTTTTTTTTTTCCTTTATCCCCTTGAAAACCCTGAACCCCTTACTCTCTCTGCGGGCACTTCTCTTTTCTTCTCTTGTGCAATGCCATTCCCACCCTTAGGAAGTAAAATAAGCTTTTTACTTCTTTCTATCCTAATCTTTGTGTGGAGAGTTCTTTCTCAGCCTGAGCCGCCCTAATACCGATGAGTGGCAACTATTTGATAATGAGTTTTAAATGTACTAATTAATGTGTTTTGCAAACAACAAGCAGGCAATCTTTGGCATCAACCATTCACTGACCACATAGGTGCTCTCAGAGTGTTGGGTGGGACTGTTCTTTAGGTGGGATTACCCTGTGTGTTGCATGGGGTTAGCATATCTGAAGAAAGCCAACCAAATGCAACTATCCCCACCACCCCCTACCAACCAAAAAAAATGTCCCTATACATTATCAATCACCAGCAAGATCCCAGACTGAAAATATCCCAGATTATCCAGCTGTACACTACCTCTGTGTTTATTTTCCTTGTGTTACTTAAGAAAAAAAGTTTTGTTATTGGATAATAGCTGTATATCCTTGTATTATTTTGAACCTGGTTCACTTGTTCCAGCCAAATATCAGCTGACACAACAAAAGAGTAGGCTCCCCTCCTCTTCCATTGCTTCTCTTGGGGTATCTTTGCTTGATAATAATAGGGAGAGAATGGTTCCTTTTAAAGTGGCTACTCCATGAATGTATGGTTCTCTCAAATATCATTCATTCCTTCACACATTTTTATCACAGTGCCTCTATATGTCTACAAGGAGCAAGACAGACAAGGTCCCTGTCTCCATAGAACTAATATTATAGCAGAGACACATAATACAAAAGTACCCAAACTACATTATCTTCAGATAGTGACAAGTGCAATGATAGAAAATTAATCATTAAAGGATTAGAGAGGGATTAGGTAGAGAATACTTTAGATTTGGTTACCAGGCAAGACCTCATTGAGAAGGTCACTTTTGAGCTGAGACTTGAACACTGAAAAGAAACCAGCAATAGAAGATCTTGAGAAACAGCATTCCAATCAGCAAGTGCTGTTTGAACTTATGCCAGCAGGCACCACAGTGCTTGTGTCTATAAAAACAAAAAATAGGGATGGTATTGACACTGAATCCTGTCTCATTCTAGGAAGAAATAATAGTTATTCATGGACACATGGACTTATTGGGGAATTAAAAGCCCTTCTCATATATTTCTGTTAAAATTTTTACTTTTTTTTTTTTTTTTTTGAGACAGAGTCTCACTCTGTTCCCCAGGCTAAAGTGCTGTGGTGTCGTCATAGCTCACAGCAACCTCAGACTTTTGGGCTCAAGTGATCCTCCCCAGTAGCTGGGACTACAGGCACTCACCACACTGCCTGGCTAATTTTTCTATTTTAAGTAGAGACAGGGTCTCATCCTTGCTCAAATTCCTGAGCTCAAGCAATCCTCTTGTCTCAGCCACTCAGAGTGCTAGGAGTACAGGTGTAAGCCACTGTGCCTGGCCCCCCAATTTTTTACTTTTAGAACTCTTTAACAGTCATCGAAATTTGTAATGTATTTGCTATTTCAATTAATTATGTATAAATAATAATTACAAAGATCACTCAATCTAGAATGAATATTTGATTCCTATAATTTAATTTTTAAATGTAAAAATGTTTAATATTGATCAACAAAGATGAAAGGACAGGATTGCTAATAAACTATGTAACAGAAAAAAAATTAAGAGAGAGAAAGAGGAGTAAGCTCACAACACATAATTGCTCCTTTGAAGAAAAAACTCACAGCATAAAACTGCCCCTGTTTTTGATCTGTGGCATAACTTATGGTCTCCCAAGAGTTTGTTTTTATAGCTCTCGAAAAGAAATGAGCAGACAGAAGGAGTGCAGGCCCTCAGTTCCTGCCAGACCACATTCCCAGGAAACAGATAAGCCAGCCTCACGGAGAAGAGCGGGCAACACAGGTAAAAACAAATGGAGCGACTTCACAGCTGCCTTCTGCTATCAGCTGGCAGTAATATCTATGCTTTTTTTCTTCCTCTTTATCCCAACAAAACCCCCTGAAACTCCTACCCTCAGGGTGGCAGTTCTTCTTTTCCTTCTTTCTTGCCGTGCCCTTTCCTCTGTCTCAGAAAGGAAAACAAACTTTTTACTTCTTTCTGCCCTAATCTTTGGGTCAAGGATTCTTTCTCATCCCATGCTACAAGTTCCCACACTAACAAAAAGATGTTTAAACATAAATCTATATCACATCAGGATAAAATTCTGTAAGGAATGTAGATCAAAAATAAGAGTTTACAAAGAAAATAGAATTAAAGTTTGTCACTTGGCTCGGCGCCTGTGGCTCAACGGGCTAAAGCGCCAGCCACGTACACCTGAGCTGACGGGTTCGAATTCAGCCTGGGCCCGCCAAACAACAATGATGGCTGCAACCAAAAAATGGCCGGGCGTCGTGGTGGGCGCCTGTAGTCCCAGATACTTAGGAGGCAGAGGCAGGAGACTCGCTTGAGCCCAGGAATTGGAGGTTGCTGTGAGCTGTGATGCCACAGCACTCTATCCAGGGTGACAGCTTGAGGCTCTGTCTCAAAATAAAAAAAATAAAGTTTCTCACTTTTTTTTTTTTTTTTTTGGAGACAGAGTCTCAAGCTGTCACCCTGGGTTGAGTTCTGTGGCGTCACAGCTCCCAGCAACCTCAAACTCTTGGGCTTAAGCGATTCTCTTGCCTCAGCCTCCCAAGTAGCTGGGACTACAGGTGTCTGCCTGGCTATTTTTGTTGTTGTTGTTGTCATTGCTGTTTGGCAGGCCCAGGCTTGATTTGAACCCACCAGCTCCAGATGTGGCTCGCACCCTAGTTGCTGAGCTACAAGTGCTGAGCCTCTCACTTATTTTTATATTTTTTTAAATGGTTGAGATGCTGCATCATTACATTGCTGGTGATCACATTGCTATAATAGTTAGATTCCATAAAGTATATTTTAAAGAGAAATAAAAAAGGTTTTCATTTTTAATTGCTAATATTTACAATGTATGGAATATAAAAATATGCTGTTCTATCATTTATAATGAAAACATACTAGAGCATAAGCAATTTTTTCAGTTTCCTTTGAGAGACCAAAAACATTTGAAGATTACTGGTCTAGAAAAATCAGTTACTTTACACAAACTTTGAAAAATGTTGGTAAAATTAGGTAAAGGAGAGAAGCAAACTAACTTTTCTAGAGTCAACTGAGTCAGATACTTCATAATATAATAACTTTTTATCACTGTCACTACCATTGGTTGATGATTATGCTTATCATTGTAACCCCATCAGACCAATCTGGCTCAACTTTCATGTAACGAAGTTGTTTTTTAACTGCCATAGACCTCCAGGTTGAACGTCATGTATCCTGAGCATGCCCAGATGAACCAAGTGTAGGACCATAGGCGGGACCTAAGTGCTCAGACTGAGATACAGAGAACTAGGTTAAGAAATGGACGCTGGACGGCAGGATCTAGAATCCAATCAGATGAACTCTGGCGTCACCCCATGGCAGGATCCAGTCATATCACAAGATCCTATCAGATCGCACCTGATTATCCTCGGACTATAAAACCAGCCCAACCCCCTTGTTCACTCCCTACGTTGGGAACCATCTCCAGTGGGCTCCTTACATGTGATAAAACACCTATCTCTTATTAAAAACAAATAATAAAAACTCCTTTGCCACAACCAGCTTTGCTGCATCTATTAACTTGACAAGTGAACAAACCCCTCTGGGAGGTAACATCATGAATCACACATTGTAGGTTAATGTAGTTCTCACACTGCCCTATGAAATAAAAACTTTTACAGTAATTACTCCTTATCCACAAGGGATACGTTCCAGGACCCCTAGTGGATGCCTGAAGCTGTAGCTAGAACCCTACATACAGGGTGGCCATAAATTTCATGTGCAATTTAAATAGTTAACTAGTAGCAAATTAAAAGAAAACTTTTTGTTAATTAGCAAGTAATATGTTTGTAGAAATGATAGAGCACAGTCATGTAGATGATTTGATATTTATTTTACATTCAAAGATCTACCAATGCACCATAAAATGTAGTACATATGATTACTTATTTTCTTTCTCCAGTTGAAAAACATGTGATTAAAAAAAAATTTATTTTAACTCAATTTGAGTAGCTATTAAACTACCATTCAGAGTACTAATAAGAAAATTAACAGTACTTTATAAAACATAACTAACATACTTTTCTGCAGCTATACTTATTGTATTATCCTTACGTATTTCAGGATTTTTAGGTCTCAACTGAAGAGGTAATTCTACTTGCCGGATACAGGATGCATTAGATCTTCTTACCTTAAAAGAAAAAGAAGCAATATATTCATCATATTTTTTTTCTTGGAGTAGAAGTCCAGGATGGGCAGTAGAAAAATGCCCTTGGCTTTTGGAAAGATTAATACTGTATGCAGCAAAATAATGGAAAAGCCACATGTATGTATATTCTTTAACATTGCTATTATAGTTGAAGAAATCTTCACAGTTCCCTAGTTTTTTGAACTTCCAAGATGACCCCTTCCTCTGATGTGAAAATAAAGTGTTTATTCTATATTCTGTGTGCACACAGGGTTTGCCCAAACTTCCCTTACTCATGACGTATTACTCTGTTCAACAAATTTTTTATGTGTGCCTTTCAGAATGATGATGATGATCTCTCTGAGGCTGAAGCAGGTGGATTGCTTGAGCTCATGAGTTCGAGACCAGTCTGAGCAACAGCAAGACCTCGTTTCTAAAAAAATAGCTGTGCGTCGTGGCAGGCATCTGTAATGCCAGCTACTCAGGAGGCTGAGGCAAAGGATCACTTGAGCCCAAGAGTTTGTGGTTGCTGTGAGCCACAATTCCACAGCACTCTACCCAGGGTGACAAAGTTAGACTCTGTCTCAAAAAAAAAAAAAAATGATGATGATGATGGTAAGAGCCCATCAACAAAAAGCTGATTAAATACTCAGGACATATGAAATACTGTGTTATAGCCTGTAACTGTTGATCCCAGGGTAGTGGCTGGGAAAGTCTGGAATGAGGAAATAAAATACATTGCAAACCAGTCAGGAACACCAGGCACTTAGAATGCTGGACTGCTAGATGAGAATTCCAGAGGATGGTTCTACATATGTTTCACCCTATAAAACAGGAGTTTGTGTTTTAGCAAGCTACATACCTGCAGCTAAGCTAGGGCATCTAACAAATGTTTACATGATTGAAATTGCCAGGGAGAACCTTTTCTACCATCGTTCCTGGCTTTTTTCCCCTTGGTATCTTTCTCTTTCACCTTTGTCAGATTTGGAAGCCTGATACATTCATCTCATCAGAACAGTGACAAAATTTTATCCACTATATTGAAAAGGAGAAATATGAAAAAGAAATTTAGTTCATAAGCAAACTCAGAAAAATGTTTATTCTCATGAGTAATAAAAAACATAAAATTATAACAATGATTCAAAATTTTCATTATTGGCCAGCTTCGGTGGCTCATGCCTATAATCCTAGCACTCTGGGAGGCCGAGGCAGGTGGATCCTTTGAGCTCAGGAGTTCAAGACCAGCCTGAGCAAGAGCGAGACCCCTGTCTCTATTAAAAATACAAAACTCCATCCACCCACCTCAGCCTCCCAGAGTGCCAGGATTACAGATGTGAGCCACTGTGCCCGGCTTTCCTCCCCTGCCAACACCCTTTTTTGAACACTCTTCTCTCCCACTCCACACGTTGATTAGTGTGTGTGTATATAGTTACATGTATATGTTTTTAATTAATTGATATGTTTTAGGAAAGGAAGGGAAAAGTGAGGGAGAAGGAAAGGGAAAGAGGAAAGGATGAGAGGAAATAGAAAATGGGTGAGATGCAGTGTATCCAGCTCGGAAATTTCTGTTCTAGGGGTCAGAGAGGACACGTCATCCATCCTAGAAAGAAATGCAGTATATTTAGCTTAGAAATTTCTCCGCTACCAGAAAGTAAATGACCACTCCCACCCCCAACTCCTAGATCCTGCTCTTGGGCACTCACTAAATACTAAATCCTGCCTTGAATTACACTTGAGTGTGTGTCTGTCTGTCTTGTGCCCCCTGCTGGGGAGGAAGCTCCTTTGGGACATGATTTTGTCCAGTTTCTCATTTTCTCCTCCATAGTACCTGAGTCTTGTGCCTTAATTTAGTAGAGGCTAAAAAGGTATCTGTCACTTGTCTGACATAACTAGAAGTAAAGGCTCTCAAAATTCAGAGGTAAGGGGAGAGGTAGAAAATCTGGTAATATCTAGCTTCTTACACATTCATGGTGACCTTCCAACAAGGTTCCTTATGAATGACAACTTAGAATTAAAATTTAATTATTCTTGGGTGGCGCCTGTGGCTCAGCGAGTAGGGCACCGGCCCCATATACCGAAGGTGGCGGGTTCAAACCCAGCCCCGGCCAAACTGCATCAAAAAATAGCCGGGCGTTGTGGCGGGTGCCTATAGTCCCAGCTACTCGGGAGGCTGAGGCAAGAGAATCACCAAAGCCCAGAAGCTGGAGGTTGCTGTGAGCTGTGACCACACAGCACTCTACCAAGGGTGACAAAGTAAGACTCTGTCTCTACAAAACAAAAAAAATAAATAAATAAAAAGAAAAGAAAATTTAATTATTCTTTAAGGTTGGTCATACACATGTTACTGAAATTTTTGCATCTTGCTTTTTTGACCAAATATCACAACAGGAAGCGGTTCAGTGTGGTGATTACAAGTAAGAAAAAATTAGTTCACATTCTGTCTCTACTTCCTAGGTAAGTAGTTCATTTGACCTTGGATCCTGAGCCTCAGGTTCCTTTTCTATAAAATTATGATAACAATATTATGTTATGTCACAGATGGGTTTATAGTAAATTCCTTGTTTGGCAAGGACTTTGCCTAGTTTGCAAGTTATTATTTAAATTCTATAAATATTTTTAATGAGTTCATTGAATGTATTGAATGTACTTAGGCATAATCTACTGGTTATAGGTCTTGTTTCTAAACATTAAGTTTTTTTTATATTTTACTATTTTAAATAATTTTGCAAATATAGATCTTGGAGGGGGAACTTTTAATCAATTTAGATTTATTCCTTAGGATTGATTCCAGAAGTGGAATTACTATATTATAAAGAAATTTTATGGCTGTTCATATGCATAATCAAATTGCTTTCAAAAAGGTAAAACTAGTTCATGTTGCCATCAATACAGTAACATAAGAATTCCTATTTCATAATAGTATTGAGTACATTGGATACTTTTTCTCCTAGTCTTGAGATACTTTACTAAGAAGAATATGTTCCAACTCCATCCAGGTAAACATAAAAGATGTAAAGTCTCCATGTTTTTTTTATGGCTGAATAGTATTATGAAACCAGTATATAAACACTTACACACTCATACAAATGAGAAAACACAAATATAGTTAGGGGGGGTGTTAGGAGGGGAGGGGAAGTGGGGAAGGAGATGGATGGAGGAGGGAGAATATTTGGTGGAATCTCACTTAATGTGCACAATGCACATTAGTTACTTCAAAAGAACTAAGAGTAAATTTCAAATGTCTGACCACAAAAAATAAGTAAGTGAGGTGATGGCTATGTTAATCACTTGGATTTAAGCATTCCCCATTGTATATCAAATCATCACATTATACCCCATAAATGTATACTATTATGATTTTAATTAAAAATTAAGAATGAATTCCTATTTCATTGCACTTCTATGAGCACATTGTGGGGACTTTTTAATTTGCAAATCAGAAAATGATACCTTGTTTGTTTTCATGTCTTTAATTATTAAGGAGGTCGGACATACTTCCTAGATTATAAAAACTAGTTTTGTTTTTTCCTTTTAGGAATCATCTATTACTGTCCACAAAGCATTCCTCATCAGGCGCTCTACTTACCAGCTTTTAAAATGTTCCTTAATACGAAGTAGAGCTTTCGCCACTAAGTAGCCAATGATGTTAGAACTCTCAGCACTTTCTTCCAGAGGGCTCTTGAGTGTGAAATTAGAAGAAGGCAGGATGCTTGTTGTTTCATTTTGTTTGGAAGAATTATCTTCACGAACACTTGGAACTACCTAGAGAAGAAGGATTATACAGTAAAAGATTTCCTAAGTCCCAGGACACAATCACTGGTAATTTAATACCACATTAGTCAGGATAGGCTAGGTTGTGCTGAGGTAACAAATTAGCCCTAATATTCCAGGGGCTTCAAACAACAAAAATTTATTTCTCACTCATGTTACATGGCCATTATAAGGACTCCATACAAGTAGACACTCCAGACAACCTTGGTTGACTGAGGCACATAATCTCCTGGTTATAGCAAATAACTAATTGTTTTCTTCATCCGCCTTTTCCCCTGCAGAGAAAGAGAATATAGATGCTCACAGAGGTTCTTCACTATCTCACTCCAGAAATCCCCTTGTCATTTTTCCCCACATTTCATTGGCCAGAATTTGCCATGTGACAACACTTAGCTACAGGGGAGCAGGAAAATGTGAGTGAACAAGTAGCATGTTGGTGAGCACTATTCAGTTTTGTGTGGGGAGTGGGAAATGCCCAGGGAGTGACTCCCAAGCACTTCTCCTTCCTTAACAACATTCTTTCCACCAGTCACGTAGCCCATGCATACTTCCCTTGTTATCGGCCAGCACACAGTTCTTCCTCTTTAAGGTTGATCTCTACATGTGTTAAGATTTATGCAGCCTTGTCGTAAATAAAGCTGTTTCCACGTTTCCGACGCTGGCTGCAGCCATGAGCTGCGTCCGCCCTCCGGACCCCATCCTGTCTCTCATCTCATGGGTGTTTTGTTCTCGTGTGCATCCTTCTTCTTCATTTCCTACCTTTCCACTCAGGCCAATTCTCTCTGCTCACACCAGGTAGTGACAGGTCCCTCTCTCCTGCTGGTACAAGACGGTTTTGTACTGAGTTTTTCTAGGAAATTTACAATTTATGGTTGTATGTGTGACTTTGGCAAGAACTAATCATGTGAAATGCAAGTTGGTTACTCTTAATAAATTCTCAAGTATAAATATCTATTCTTTGATTTTGGCCATTTAAATACAACTGCGCTGGCTGGGTGCGATGGCTCATGCCTATAATCCTAGCACTCTGGGAGGCCGAGGCAGGTGGGTTGCTTGAGCTCATGAGTTCGAGACCAGCCTGGGCAAGAGTGAGAACCCCATCTCTACTAAAAATAGAAAACCTGAGGCAAGAGGATCACTTGAGCTCAAGAGTTGGAGGTTGCTGTGAGCTATGATAGCACAGTACTCTACCCAGGGTGACAGCTTAAGACTCTTTCTCAATTAATTAATTAATTAATTAATACAACTGAGCTGGCATATGACTTGATGTGATTTTAAGAGAATTATTTTGGGAGCAAATTCCCTTATCAAAAAAAAAGAACAACAAAAAACAACTAAAACCAAAACATTAGGAGACCAAGTTAAAACCGGAAATTCTGCAATTCTAGCTGATGAAGGAATAGCTAACATAACTTTTCCTTCTCTTGTAGTGAATCTAACACTGCATATTGCTAACTGCATAATGCATTTATGTCTAGTTTAATACAATAATTTAAACCAAACACTCATGTAACTACAACTAGGGGCCACAACTGCTCTCACTCGCTGGAATTTGTGTATTTCTTACACAAGACTCCTCTTCAGCGCTTGCTCTTTTACAGGTTTGCATTCCATGATGAAACAAAAGCCACTTTGAGAAAAATAAGTTTTTGCTGATTCTGGAGGAAGGGTGCTTAAGTTTGAATTCGTGTTCTAACCACTTACTAGCTGCTTGAACTCTGCTAAGTTGCTTAAACTCCTTTGTTCCTCATCTGAAAAAATAGGAAAATACTTCTACTTACCTTATAGGGTCACTAAGGGGAGTAAATAATCAAATGGATGAAAAAAGTTCTTAAAACATTGCCTGACACATAGTAAATTCTTTTTAGTGATGATTATTATAAAAATGTATAATGAGAAACCATAATTTTATTTCATATGGAGGGTTTTTGTTTGTTTGTTTTTTTGAGACAGAGTCTCACTTCGCTGGTAGGGTGTTGTGGCATCATAGCTCACAGAAACCTCTAACTCTTGGACTCAAGCGATTCTCTTGCCTCAGCCTCCTGAGTAGCTGGGACTGCAGGTGCCCACCACAACACCCGGCTATTTTTAGAGACGGGGTCTCACTCTTACTCAGGCTTGTCTCAAACCTGTGAGCTCAGGCAATCCACCCTCCATGGCCTCCCAGAGTGCTGGGATTACAGGCGTGAGCTACCACTCTGGGCCTCATATGGAGGTTTATTTTTTTTGCAGTTTTTGGCCGGGGCTGGGTTTGAACCCACCACCTCTGGCATATGGGGTTGGCGCTCTACTCTTTTGAGCCACAGGCACCGCCCCATATGGAGGTTTTTATATAGAGGTGCCTTTGTTAAGAACATAAAGAATTTTAGATAGATCTGTTAGTGTTTCTCAGAGATGCTAAAACAGAAGTAAATGGAAGCATAGAATGGTAAATAATGATAAAAACAATTATATATCGGCTGTAGCTTTCTCAAGTTTAAAAGCACTGCTAAAATTTTTCTTAAAATTTTATTCTTCACCGGGCACAGTGGCTTAGGCCTATAATCCCAGCACCGTGGGAGACTGAGGAGGGAGAATTGCTTGAGCTTAGGGGTTTGAGATTTGCCTAAGGGAGAGTGAGATCCCAACTCCTAAACAAATGGAAAAACCCAGCTGGGTGCCACGGCAAGCGCCTATAATTCCAGAGACTCTGGAGGCTGAGGCAGCAGGATGCCCACAGCCTGAGTCTGAGGTTGCAGTGAGCTACGATGCCATTGCACTCTGCCCAGGAAATAGGGTGGGACTCTGTCTCAAAAAAAAAAAAAAAAAGCAAAGAAATAGAAAAAAAAACAAGGAAATAAAAACATTTATTCTTCAAGAAAAAATTTTCCATTGAACTAAAAGTCCATATATGAGTATGATGAAATATATTGAATTATTTTCCCCTCCTAGAGTATGATCTAATGGAGTAATACACTTGGAATCAGAAAGCCAGCAAAGACTGGAACAGGGGCTTTCAAAACCCTTTGGCTGTGGTCTACAGTAACAAACATATTTTATATCACGACCCAAAACACACACGGACATGCCATGCATATGCCTTATTAAAATCAATGCATGCTACCGATTTCTCTTCTAGTCTGTCCTGTTCTATTCTCGTGTGTTTATTGATTTTGTTTTTTAACATGCTTATGACCTTCTAAACTTAATTCTCAAACCATGCAAAAATTTTTCAACTTTGTAGTTTGGAAAGGAGCAAAATGATGGGGTATCACAGGTCAAATCCCCTGGAAGAAGAGCCTGAGATTCCCACATAAGTGGTTTATAAGGGAATTCTCTCACGGGAAACTTTTAAGGGGATGAGGAAAGGAAACTAGAGAAGAGAAAGCAATTTAACCAGGACGTGGCTTCAGATGCCCCTTAGCCTCAGCTGAGGAGCTGAGGAGCCTGGGGAGCTCCGGAGCACACATACCTAGGGGCAATCCTTCGGAGAGGGTTGCAGGGAGAAGAGGTTAGCACCAGCAAAACACAGCAGGGGCTGGTAAGAGGGATCCTCAGGGGTGGGGGTCTGGGCAGGGCACCAACATCACGTGTTGCACTGAACATTGCATCTTCCATCGCTCTGCCCAGTGGATTCTGTATCTGGGTCTTTTTTCCTCCTTAGGAATCACTACCCTAGTGCCTTTGTCTATGATTGTAACGTCTCCCTCTCTCTCTCTCACATCTCAGGAAAGAAAGTCACTGTTTATCGTTATGCAAAAAGAGTAATTGAATGTGGAAGTAGGTGCAATTTAAGATAACAGTATGTCTTTATGAGAAGATTCATGTATAAATATGCTTAATTCTCATGATAACTCATTAGCTTTATTGTGTCAAAAAAATGAATAAGACCTATAACTGACAAGTCTCTTATTTTGTATAAGGAACCTACACTATCTATCACTTTACAGACATACATTTTAAGATAGTTATTACTGTTCCCACTTTACGGGTGGAAAAACTGAGTCCTAGAATAGCTAAGGAACTTTCCCAAGCTTACTTAGCTGGTAAGTTTTGGAATCAAAAATTGAACTCAAATTACTTTACCTAAAGTCTTCTCTCTTAAAACTAAGAAAGGAGTTTGGCCAGATTTCTTCAAGGTTACTTCTGCCAGGTATAGCCCTATAACTACAAGCAGAATTAGTAATCTCTGGATTAGAAAGTACTTTATGGTTTCTTTTTTTTTTTTGAGACAGAGCCTCAAGTTGTCACCCAGGATAGAGTGCTGTAGAATTACAGCTCACGGCAACCTCCAATTCCTGGGCTCAAGCGAGTCTCTTGCCTCCGCCTCCAAAGTAGCGGGGACTACAGGCACCTGCCACAATGTCCGGCCATTTTTTGGTTGCAGCCGTCATTGTTGTTTGGTGGGCCCTGGGCTGCATTCGAACCTGCCAGCTTAGGTGTACATGGCTGGCGCCTTAGCCCGTTGAGCCACAGGCACTGAGCCAGTACTTTATGTTTTAAATTGATTTTATTTATAGTTTATTTTTTTCTAAAGACCATGACCTACATTAAGTGAATGAATACAATCATTCAGCCTGAATACAATCACAATAGAAATATGGACACCATCCCACAGCTTGTTTTCAAATTCAGATGTAAGGGAAAAGAATCCCTGTTCAATAAATGGTACTGGAAGAACTGGATAACTACATGTAAAAGACTGAAACTGGACCCGCACCTCTAACCACTTACAAAATTGATTCAAGATGGCTAGAAAATTTAAATATAAGACATGAAATAATAAAAATATTACAAAAAAGCATGGGAAACACTCTAGATGATGTTGGCCTAGGCAAAGATTTTATGAAGACTTCTGTGGCAATTGCAACAACGACAAAAATAAACAAATGGGACTTAATTAAACTGAAAAGCTTCTGTACAGCTAAGGAGACAACAACCAAAGCTAACAGACAGCCTTCAGAATGGGGAAAGATATTTGCATATTATGATTGGACAAAAGCTTGATAACTAGGATCTACAGAGAACTTAATTAACAAAAAAAGTCCCAACAATCCCATATATCACTGAGCAAGAGATATGAATAGAGCTTTCTCTAAAGAAGACAGACAAATGGCTAACAAACATGAAAAAATGCTCATCATCCCTAATCATCAGAGAAATGCAAATCAAAACCACCCTGAGATAGCACCTAACCCCAGTGAGAATGGCCCACATCACAAAGTCTCAAAGCTAAGGATGCTGCTGTGGATTTGGAGAGAAGGGAACACTTTTACACTGCTGGTGGGACAACAAACTAATGCAAGGAAGGAAGTATGGAGACTCCTCAAAGAACTCAATTAGACCTCCCATTTGATCCTGCAATCCCACTACTAGGCATCTATCTACCCAGAAGAAAAAAAATCCTTTGCTAATAAGGACATTTGCACTAGACTGTATATTGCAGCTTAGTTTACAATCGCCAAAATGTGGAAACAGCCTAAATGCCCACCAACCCAAGAATGGATTAACAAGCTGTGGTATATGAATACCATGGAATACTATTCAGCCATTAAAAAAATGGAGACTTTATATCTTTTGTATTAACCTGGATGGAGGTGGAACACATTCTTCTCAGTAAAGCATCACAAGAGTGGAAAAGCAAGAATCCGATGTAGTCAATTCTAATACGAAGGCAGTAGATGAGCTAATACAAGGGGCGGGGTAGGGGAATGGGGCAGTGGGGAGAGGAGGAAGGGGTATGGGGGACACAAGTATAAAAGGAACTTTATCTAACAGAGGCGATCAGTGTAACCTAATTCTTTGTGCCCTCAATGAATCCCATACAATAAAAGAAAGACTGAGTTACTAAAAACAAATTCAGATCTAATTAATAAGTTCATTAACAGGAGAATCAAAGTATGCACAGATAATCTCCAGCTCTTCCCTCGGGTCTTTCCCTCACCTTTATTGAATTAAAGATGATCTCAGTTTCTGGGATCTGGTTTGTCAGTTCAGACACCCAACCAAATTGCCATCTCATCCTCTCCATCAGATAGGTGGTGTCCTCCACGTGCTGCTGGGTCATCTGGAGGACCTCGGTGTATTGCTGACTGGATACATTGACCAGCCTGAGGGCCTCATCTAATTCTGTGTGTAGTTCAGGTACATAGGGACAGTCTAAGAAACAGAAAGTGACACAGTGAAGAAAAGGTCCATGCAACTTCGAGGTGGGGAGCAAGGGCTTAAATCTCAGCCTTTCTATTTTCCCCTTTGCCTATGAGAGTTCCTAGTTTGTTCCTGTTGTTCTGGAGTTATTACGTTTCAAACGAGACCTAGTTTAATTGTTAATTATAAGTTTTATATAACAGAAACTGGGCTGGAGACAGAGTTTCTTTTTTTTTTTTTGAGACAGAGCCTTAAGCTGTCACCCTGGATAGAATGCTGTGGCATCACAGCTCACAGCAACCTCCAATTCCTGGGCTCAAGTGAGTCTCTTGCCTCCACCTCCCAAGTAGCTGGGACTACAGGCGCCCGCCACAACACCCGGCCATTTTTTTGGTTGCAGCCGTCATTGTTGTTTGGTGGGCCCCGGGCTGGATTTGAACCCGCCAGCTCAGGTGTACGTGGCTGGCGCCTTAGCCCGTTGAGCCACAGGCACCGAGCCAGGGACAGAGCTTCTTGTTATGAACTCCAGGAACCTACCACCTATACATAGTATTAAAAATAAAAAACTAGGTGAAGCCCCTGCCATGTACCTTTCACTCCACATCTCCTTTATCCTCTCAAAAGGAAACTACTATTTTGAATTTGGATGTATATGTCCAGTACCAGTAATTAGTACAGGAAAAAAGGAGAAGAACCACATGAGTGAATCCACTTAAAATTGGGACAAAAAATATAGCATAGAGAATAAAACAATTTGTGACATTTTGGAATATTTAATATTATATTTAAAAATATGAAATTATAACTGTAGCTATGTGCTTAGTATTACCTTCAATAGGTACATACCAATGGCGGGGGCGGGGGGAAGTTCAGGTGAAAGTAAACCAAATGTCAATTGAAGATACAAAATTATTATACGATAAAATGTACAAGATTTATTTGTAAGAACAAAACTTTGGAAACCAATGTACTTCAGCTAGAGAATGGATAAATTGTGATAATGCTTACACAGACCAACATATACCAGTGAATTAATGAACTAGAAGAGCATGTATTCTGGCTAAACGCTCAAAACTACAGAGTGAAAAACTAAGTTGCAAAAGAATACATCAGCAATAACATTTATATTATTAAGAAAAAGTATCCAGAATTTGGAGAGAAAGCAAAAGAATGGCTGCATGTCCTTTCAATGTCATACTAAATCATTGCCTAAGAATCCAAAAATCACTTAAATTCTGTAGGGAAATCCAAAGATCACTTAATTCTGTAGGGAAATGATCCTTTACGGGCCTTACTATTTACTGTCGAATAGGGCCAGACCCTAAGAAATTATATATAAATTATGGATTGAAAAGTTGCACATATTTTTTGTTCAGTAGAGATGTAAATTATTTTGGTTTGATAGAGGAGACAACTGCAAACCTCGCAGTTTTTAATTAGTTTATTCACTAGTCTTATATCTAATTTTGTCATCTTATTTTGGCATTCTGTCTGTCCTTGACTATAAAGGCTCTAGTCTTTTGTATATTACTTTTGCCCAGCTCTAATACCCTACGGGTCCCTTCATTAATAAGTTAAATTAATTTTTGACATGTGCACATTTTATGTTTGTATGAATCATGTTTTTAACTTTAAATATTATAATTTGGCAATAGAAAAACATGTAAAACATTTGCTCTGTATGGCTGGCATACTCATATACTATTATATATGTACTGATGACATCTACACAAATACTACACACATGTAGTGTCAGTTTTATCATCTGTAATGTAGGTGAAAAACCTTACTGTTTGTCTAAAATGGAATCTTATACGTGAACCAATGTATGTAATGGCTGATGCAACAATAATGATTAAGTACGCACTGGATATTTTTAATGTTTTTGCCATGATAAGCCTAAAATCATTGAAAACTTAAAACTGTCGTAACAGTAATTTAAATTTCCCTTTAGATACTTGACTTGAGGACAAAGAAAGTAAACATATTGATTTGTGAACAGAAAGGGAAATGCCTCAGGAAAGATTCTTGGTGGATAGTTGAAAATATCTGGCGAAGAGAGAGATCTAATACAGTTTCCTTTTTTGGCTCAGAAACTATTTTCAAACCAAACAAAGGAAATAAATTTCATTGGAGGCTGTACCTCATTACTTTTGCAAATAAAATTAGGCATAACTTAAGGCCCTAGAGCCATTTTGGTGGTCATTTTTTCTCCAAATGACCCAATTTTCTTTTGTTCTTTATAGTTCTAAATTTGCATATAACATGAGCTAGCAATGTGTAAATTTTAATGCTAAAAGAACTATTTCTAAAAACAATGATGTAGAAGTATAGGAGTTTCTATTTATGAGTATAGCTAAATTACATCTGTATACTTGTTTGCAAATGATTTTTAAATAATCCAGAAAAAACTAAAAAACCCCATAAATTTAATACTTTGGGGAATCACCTACATACCAATGGGGGGGAAGTTCAGAGTTATGATCTCTGAGTCTCCCCTCCCCCCACCTTGGTATGCAGCTAATAATATGGAGTACAAGAATTATAGATCTGTGGGTATGAGCTTGAGTTTGAGCTTTAGAGTCAGACTGATCCAGGCTGAATTTCTGGTTGCAATCACCTGGGTGACCTTCAGCTGGTAGTGAAAGTCTTGGAGTTTTGTCATATGGGACAAAGTGAGTGTCCCATAAAGTGTGGGGGAAAGCTTACTGTTGTATGAAATGAAATATTATGCACGAACCAATTTATATAATGTCTCTTATCAGCTAAATTTGTTGCAAATCACTCACTGTAAAGCCAATGGGGAGTTTCTGCCTGTGCTCTTTCTGTAAATGTAAATCCTACTCCAGTGGTTGTGACTTTGAGGGATTTAAGGGTACAAAAGCTATTATTTTGCAGCTAACAAGTTATAATCTGACCTTTCCTGAGTTTAATTTATAGACTAATTTTGTTAGAACTCAAAGATTATCTTAGGTCCTTTATTTACAGATCTCTCGGCTGAGGCCTTGACAGCCTAGATGACTTGCACCAAATCACAAGCTAGTGTGTTATGATTATTATCGATATATTGATTTGTGTTTCTTCCAACGATACCTTGCAACCTCCTACTCCAAGCCATTAGCCACTCTTTCTAAATTTGTATTGCTTAGGGCTTTAGTGAGATAAAATGCAGAAGCATAGGAATTAAAAGCCCTTATTGTATTTTGTAAGAAAATTTGCCAAATGACCCGTGTGAAGTAGGAGGAGTAACTACAGTCAGGAGAAGGAAGGGGGACGAGGGGAGAGATGAGGAAAAGGAGGGTGATTTCCTGTGGAAGGAAGGAGAAAGGTCACTCTTGGCCAAGTCTAGGAGGGACAGGGTTCCTGGGGCTTATGAAGAGAAGCCACTTTCCCTATTTAAATATTAATTAGATAATTAACCAATAAGAAAGAACACATGCCACTTCCCCAAAAAGATCTCACTTGGCTGAAGGTAGATTTACACAATGGAAAGATTTCTCTCATTGGTGAGTTTTTTCCCCCCTTGTAGTGAGAAGGGAGGAGTTGCCCTAATTTGCCCATTGTTTAACTCTTTTGCACATATTGGTGGGTTTTTTTAATTTTTTTGGTCTTTAATCAATAAAATATTTCACAGAAATGATTAGAGAATATGAGAAAGTGAAAGAATGACGTACTTTGAGATAATAAAAATGTACAAGCCTACAATGAACACTGCCAGATGGAAACTAGCACATGAAAAAGTACTAAAAGAAAGGCTGGCGGATTCATCATGCTTGTGAAAGTGAGATTTTTGTCTTTTGTCCAGATTACTATTGAAACCTCGAGAAAATAGTGGTTATTTACCTTCAGAGAGGTAATCCTGACATTTTTGGCATCCTTCATGAAATTTAAAACATTCTGAGGAATTCTGGCCAAGCTCCCCACATGATCTTCTGTCCTGTGCAGGTAACATCAAGTCTCCCGGGTCAGAGCCTGCAGGAAATGCAACATTTACAGGTTAGGTCATTAGAACTTGTACTTGAATGAAGTGGAGATAATGTCACTGCTTTTTCTCACCACTGACAAACTCTTTTGCCTGTTATTCAATCATAAGAGTGCTTATTTGTGCAAACATTTCCTAGGACAATGTGACAGCTATGAATATTAAAAATTGCACATTTCCTTGACTCCAGGAATCTCGTTACTAGGAATTAGTACACACACACACAAAAAAAAAAATCATATTAATGCATGTAATTTTATTTTCTAGAAGGAATCATGAAGAATTGTTAATAGCAACTATCTTTGGAAGAAGAACTCGATAGGGTGGGAGAAGGTTGCTTTCATTTATTTTTTTCCTTTCTATATGTTAATTATTTTAAAGTTAGTGGGTCTTATTTTTATCATTAATATTTTGATGTCAGTAGTGTTAAGGAAATCGGTGATCATAATCCATTTTTTAGAGATTTCTCTCTATTAGAAAGAAACCTCTAATAATTATTTTAAATTTTTATTTTTAAAAATTTAATTAATTAATTAATTATTTTTATTGAGGCAGAGTCTCACTTTGTCACCCTTGTGTAGAGTGCTATGGCATCATAGTTCACAGCAACCTCAAACTCTTGAGCTCAAGTGATCCTCTTGCCTCAGCCTCCTGAGGAGCTGGGATTACAGGCGCGTCACAATGCCTGACTATTTATTTTTTTGAGACTGGGTCTTGCTCCTCCTCAGACTGGTATGTGAACTCCTGAGCTCAGGTGAACCATCTGCCTTGGCCCCCCAGAGTGCTGGAATTACAGGCATGAGCCACCGCACCTGGCCTTGTTTTATATTTTTAATGTTATACTTGGGAAGTACACTGGAGTGTACTTGGAAATGTCTACTTTTTAAGCTGAGTGATTGATATTTATGTTATTACTATTCTGTTTTACTTTCATATATAAGGTCAGACAATTAAGTTTGTGAACTCATCCTAGAAAAAGTGCTACATACCTCATTGCTGAGTATCACTATGATCACCTCCGAAGTACACCCCTTGAGTATCACTCTGATCACCACCAAAGTACTCCCCTTGAGTATCACTATGATCACCTCCAAAGTACTTCCCCTTGAGTATCACTATGATCACCTCCAAAGTACTCACCTTGAGTATCACTATGATCACCTCTAAAGTACTTCCCCTTGAGTATCACTATGATCACTTCCAAAGTACTTCCCCTTGAGTATCACTATGATCACCACCAAAGTACTCCCCTTGGGAAGCTGTGCGCCGACACCAGTGCCTAGTCTACCCTTCAAAGCAATGTTGGAACTCTTTTTCTGGAACAGCTATCAGAGCTGTCACCGTGCTATGTCTGACATTTAAGTTCGTGAACTCATCCTAGAAAAAGTGCTTTGAAAGATGGACTAGGTGCTAGCATCGGTGCATAGCTTCCCAAGGGGAGTACTTAGAAGATGACTGTAGTGATATTCAGCAATAAAGTATTCAACATTTTTTCTAGAATGAGTTCCTGAACTTAATTGTCCAACCTTTTATGCATAATAAATACAATGTTATGAACATTGGGTCAAAGATTAAAGAAAATGTCTTAAAGCAAATCACATTTTGAGCACCCTATTTTTTTCCTAGGAGAAATAACGATACATAAAAAGAGAAGTTAATCCAAAAGAAAACTGGTAGTTCTCAGTGGAGTGTCTGACATTAGGAAAAATTTATTGCTGATTTGCAATCTGATAATTTTCTATTATATTAAATCCTCAACATATAAAAGTGAAATATTTTATTCTGAGATAAACTGTGAAGTCCATTGTTCAAAAACAATGAAACACTGTTAGCAGGTCTGATATGGAAGGCAGCATCTCCTTTGGCTACTGGAAATTCATTTCTTCCTAGCTGTCTTCCTGGACCCTCCTCTCTGCCCCATAGAACCCCTTGTGAGGAGTTCCACTGTAGAATTCATCCCAGTTTTATGTAGTGTTTGCTTTCTTTCAATTTTTTTTTCCAGTTTTTGGCGGGGGCTGGGTTTGAACCTGCCCCCTCCGGGTTATGGGGCCGGTGCCCTACTCCTTTGAGCCACAGGCACCACCCCGTAGTGTTTGCTTTCTTATCTTTCTTATTAGACTCTGAGCCTCTTTAGGGAAAAGACTCAGTGTTGTCATTTCAATGTTGTCATTATTCTGTACCTTCTTCTGTTTTGTTTTTTTGCAGTTCGGCTGAGGCCAGGCTTGAACCTACCACCTTCAGTATATGGGGCCGGCACCCTACTCGCTGAGCCACAGGCGCCGCCCCTGTACCTTTTTCTGACATTTCACTTAGGATATGGTGATGTAATGGTCCACTAATCTGCCTATTTTCCTTTCTCTGGATTGAGCTCCTAGCAGTCAGGGGCTGTGTCATAATCATTGTTATATTCTCAGCATCTAGATTAACACCTGGGCAGCATGGCAAATTCCAGGTGGTTATGACACCAGTTCCCCATCCTGCACCCATGGCATAATATATCACTTCACTCAGACCTCAGCACCCTTCCAGACAGCCACTTTAATTGTGTTAAATCTCCCAGTCCCCACTTGCCTATCTGTTTCACCTGTGGGAAAATGAAGGTCAGTAAACACTCTGTAAGGCAGGATGAGAACCACATTTCCTGGCATTCAGCACTGTATGAAGTCACAGCAGAACGTGATGTCATCTGTTCTTCCCAGGGATTTATAAGACAAGTGAGGACAATCACAAGAGCTATTCAGGAACTGAGGTCTTTCTAGACCAAGGTAGGGAAGAATTTCTTCCACATAGAGACTACAATGAAAGCACACTCAATAAAACAAAAAATATTAAGGTATTTCAGACTTTTTATCATTGCTCACTCTTCAATTTTAGCTATTTTTCTAATTTTGGCTCTTAGCACTATCATGACCAGCAAGGCCCATCCATGAAGGCCGATGGACACATGAAACTGTCTCAGTAAACAGAAGTTGTAACTGACAAGAAGGGCGTGTTAGTTTCCTATTGCTTACTCTAACAGATTTCCATCAATTTAGTGGTTTGAAACAACACAAATTCCTTATTTTACAGTCTTCTAGGGCAGAAGTCTGAAGTAGGTCTCACTTCAGACATCTGAAATCAAGATATCTTCAACTCAAGGTGTCGCCCTTTTGGGGGCAAAACACGATTATAAGAGGGACTTTACCCAACAAATGCAACCAGTGTAACATAGTTTCTTGTACCCTCAATGAATCCCCAACAATAAAAAAAAAAAAAAAATCAAGGTGTTGGCAGAGCAGGTGTTTTGTGGAGATTCTAGAGCAGTGGTTCTCAACCTTCCTAATGCTACAACCCTTTAATACAGTTCCTCATATTGTAGTGACCCCCCAAGCATAAAATTATCTCCCTTCCCTTCCCTTCCATTTCCTTCCTTCCTTCCTTTCTTGAGTCTCACTCACTCTGGCCCCAGGCTAGAGTGCCCCATGGCCTCAACCTAGCTCACAGCAACCTCAAACTCCTGGGTTCAAGCAATCCTACTGCCTCAGCCTCCCAAGTGACTGGGACCACTGGCGCCCGCCACCACAGCCTGCTAATTTTTCTATTTTTGGTAGAGCTAGAGGTCATACTTTTGTTCAGACTTGGTCTTGAACTCAAGGAGTCCCCTGCCTCGGCCTCCCAGAGTGCTAGGATTATAGGCGTGAGCCATTGTGACTAGCAAGGAGAATTCTTTTCCATACCATTCCCAGCTTCTAGAGACCACCCACATTCCTTGACACGTGGTCCCTTCCTCTCCCTTCAAGGCCAGTAAAGTACGGCCAAGTCCTTCTCTTGCTGCTGTCTCTATTGATTCCTTTCTGCCTCTGTCTTCCACTTTACGGACCCTTATGATTACATTGAAACCACTCCAATAATCCAGTATCATTTCCCTATTTTGAAGTCAATGGATTAGCAACCTCAATTTCACCTACAACCTTACTTTCTCTTTGTCAGGTAACAAACTCACAGGTTGTGGGGATCAGGGTGTGGGTATCTTTGGGCACTCTTTATTTTGCCTACCTACCACAAAGGGAAATACACACAATGTCAACTCATTAGGCAGATTTTGCAAGGGCTTTGTCCTCATTGACCACCTGTTCAGACAGGGGATGGAAACCACAGACAAATGCCCTATAGCCTCTGCCTGCCTATTCTTGACAAATAGTCCACATTTGCTCATGTGGGAACTGAATGCTTCCTCTGCCGAGTTCCCTGGGTACCCTCGGGCTATACTGGAGAAGGAATATAATAGTGTGACATAGGCTTTGTTCGCTGTTTTTCTTTCTGTCTTTTTTTTTTTTTTTAATATTTTCATTTACAAGGGATCTTGGCCATCTAGATTATCAGTGAGGTGGACGCAGTATGGAGGGGAAAGGTGTGCTTGAGAAACTGAGCTTCAGAGCTGGTCCTGGCTGTGTGCCTGAGGAGGAAACTGAGGCAGATGGCAGAAACCCATGTTCTTGGTTGGTGGGTGGAAGGGAGTTGAGTGGTTGGGAAATTATTTACATTTTCAATCATTACCAATCCCAGGCTCATCCAAATGTGGATCACATGTGTGAAGTTGCTACACAGTATGAAGGAGGGGCACCATTTTGCTCTAACAAGCACTTTCTGAGTATAGTTCCAAGACAATTGATATCTACATATGTAAAAGATCAGGCAAAAATTATCTGATACCACCCTATTGAAGATAGAGATTCAGTCTTACTGGCCTGATGCTTCTCCTGAATATATGTGATGATTTTGGAACCTCAGGAGAGAATACCAGACAAACCACCTGACTTATAAGAAAAGTCTGCTACACCCTAAAATAGAGCCCGTCAATTCCAGTAAAGATGGCTCTTCTCTGTTCATGGAACAATGAGTCCGGACAGATATCATGCACCGCTTCCTGGCTTCAGTTTCTGAAACATGTGAGGTAAGCCCCTTCCCTATGGAGGCCAGTTATGCAATGCCATGGCAATTTTGAGAACCTGATTCAGTTGTTGCCAGCTATAGATGATATAACTGGAGAATAGTCAGCTGGAAGGAGCCCATTTTATTTTTCATCTCAGAGGTGATCAGCCTTTTACCTGGCTTAGTGGTCAATACAATGACCAAGGAAATGCGCTTCACCCACACTGACAGCTCTCATTTCTGAAATGCTGCGTCTAAGATACTCCATAGAAGCCTAAAGATATACCTCCTACCTTAAAACATGAAGCCTCATTGTTTTACCAATATGGAATATTATGAGGCATGATTATTATCAGTAGAAGGTAATTCTTATGTAATATTTCTGTAGTTTCAGGTTTTTGCATAAACTTTAGATGGTCTTGTGCATAAACTTTCTGAGTTAAAGAATGACAGTGATACAGAGAAGGGTATAGAGGGGCTAAATTACTCTGGTTATATGAGAAACTAAGCTTCTTCACGAACTAGGAGTGTTGAAGATTCAAGACCCATTTTTAAAGAAACCCCCTCATGTTCAGGCAGGATAGAGCTGAACATCTACACAGGAATACAGGAAGGAATTGTGTTTTTCAAATTCTCACTATAATAGCATTTTCTTCTTTTAGCTTTTAAAATTTGCTCCAAAATGAGAGAACAGCACTAGAGTTTTTAACAGTGATGGAAGAGGAATGGTGTTTGGCAGACTTCAAAGCTTCTTGTAAGAGGCTCTGAAACTGATTATCCATAAATCGTCACTTTAAGTAACGCTACAGAATGACTCAGAAAGCAGCTACCATTTCCGAAGCTAAACACAACTTTGATTTTAGTATAGACATCTAAGTAAAAGTAATCTTTTAATACTTGCCTTTGTCCTGTTTTGGTAAATCTTCTATTGCACTCAGTGTCTCAGTAATTGTTTCACCGACACTTTCATAAATAGAGAGACTGAAATTACAGAACAGCTGGAAGAAGTTGGGAAGGTCCCAATTTTGCACAAAATCCTCCTTTTCGGTTGGCTCTTTGGATAAAGCCGGAGACAAATAAGACTCTATTAAGTCTGTATCTGACATGAAATATGATTGAAAAGCTTGGTCAAATTCTTGCTGCATCTGTTTGAAGACATGCAGACTCCTGTTAAAGAGAGATTTCACGTCCACGGTCAGCCGGCTGAACACGTCCTCCATGTGGGTCAGCTGTGAGTCTTCCTCCAGGAACTTTTCACTGATGGGGAGATCTGTTTCGTCATCTTCACGGAAGGGAAATAGAAACTGATATATCTTCCTGAAAAACTGTTCAATCTGTGGGGTGCGGAGCAGAAGTAAAATAAACATTTATTTTCTTTCTGGATCATTTCTTCTAGCAAATTTTAAAGTCAACTTACAGTAGTCATTTCAAATCAAGAACAATCCTGGGCAAGTAGGAAGGGGCGATTAATTTTAAAATAATATAAATATTAACA
>CAUYRH010004098.1:0-15789 GCA_963574655.1 Perodicticus potto | reverse complement strand
TATGCAGCCTTAAAGAAAGATGGAGACTTTACCTCTTTCGTGTTTACATGGATGGAGCTGGAACATATTCTTCTTAGCAAAGTATCTCAAGAATGGAAGAAAAAGTATCCAATGTACTCAGCCCTACTATGAAGCTAATTTCAAGGTCTCATATGAAGGCTATAACCCAACTATAGCACAAGAATCTTGGAAGGGAGGGGAGGGGGGAAGTTGGGGTGGAGGGAGGGTAATTGGTGGGGCCACACCTATGGTGCATCTTAGAAGGGTACAGGCAAAGCTCACTAAATGCAAAATACAAATGTCTTCATACAATGACTAAGAAAATGCCATGAAGGGTATGTTAAACATTTGGATGAAAACATTTCAGATTGTATATGAAACCAGAACATTGTACCCCTTGATTGCACTAATGTATGCAGCTATGATTTAATAATAATAAAAAAAAGAAACTCTATGCCCAGAAATTTGATAATGTGGAGGAAATGGATCAATATCTGCAATCATACCCTCTCCCTAGACTTAATCAAGAAGAAATAGATTTCTTGAACAGACTAATTTCAAGAACAGAGATTGAAGAAACAATAAAACATCTCCCAACCAAAAAAAGCCCTGGTCTAGATGGCTTCACACCAGAATTCTATCAAATCTTTGAAGAAAAACTTATACCAATACTGTAGAAAGTATTCTACAGTTGAGGAACAAAGAATTTGTTTTGAGAAAACAAAAAAATTGAGAAACAAAGATTCTTTCCCAACACATTCTAAGAAGCAAACATCACCTTTACACCAAAACCAGGAAAAGACCCAAATAAAAGGAGAATTTCAGACCAATTTTACTAATGAATATCAATTCAAAAATTCTCAATAAAATCCTAGCCAATATATTACAGCTACACAGTAAAAAAATCATTCATCACCATCAAGGTAAGTTTCATCTCAGAGATTCAAGACAGGTTTAACATGGGCAAGTCCATTAAAGTAATTCACCCTACCAACAGAAGTGAAAACAAAGACCATATGATCCTCTCAATAGAGGCAGAAAAAGCATTTGATAAAATTCAGCATCCTTTTCTAATTAGAACACTTAAGAATTTAGACATACGTGGCACATTTCTTAATCTGATCAAAGCCATCCACAATAAACCCACAGGTAATATTATACTGAATGGAGTAAAACTGAAAGCTTTTCCACTTAGAACTAGAACCAGACAAGGTTGACATCTAGTGCCATTACTGTTCAACATAGTGTTGGAAGTTCTAGCCAATACAATCAGGCAAGAGAAGGAAATAAAAAGGACTTCCAAATGGGTGCAGAGGAGGTCAAACTCCTGCTCTTTGCTGATGACATGATCTTATACTCAGAGAACCCCAAAGACTTGAACATAAGACTCCTGGAAGTAAGCAAAAAATACAAAAATGTCTCAGTATATAAAATCAAGGTTCAGAAATCAGTAGCCTTTGTATATGCCAATAAGAGCTAAGATGAGAAGCTAATCAAGGACACAATTTCCTTTATAGTAGCTTCAAAAAAAAAAAGAAATACCTAGGAATATACATAACAAAAGAGGTAAAGGGCCTCTGCAAAGAAAATTACAAAACCCTAAGAAAAGAAATTTTTCTCATCAGCCCATGGTACATACTCTAAAATTGACCACAACCTAGGATACAAATACAGCAGAAGATATTAACAAATGAAGGAACATATCATGCTCATGGATGAGAAGAATCAACATTGTAAAAATGTCTATACTACCCAAAGCAATTTACAGATTCAATGCCATCCCCATTAAAATAGCACAATCATACTTTCAAGATTTGGAAAAAATAATTCTTCATTTTCTATGGAAGCAGGAGAAATCCCATATAGCCATGGCAATTCTTAATAATAAAAACAAAGCTGGGTTATCACCCTACCAGACTCTTGGCTATTCTACAAGGCCATAGTAATCAAAACAGCATGCACAAAAATGGAGACATTGACATTTGGAACTGAATAGAAAACAATGAGATGAAACTAATATTTTATAGCCACCTGATCTTTGATAACCAAGCAAAAACATACACTGCGGAAAAGAATCCATAATCAATAAATGGTGCTTAGAAAATTGGATAACCACATGTAAAAGACTGAAACTGGACCCACAACTCTCACCACTCACAAAAATTGATTCAAAATGGATAAAAGAATTAAATCTAGGGCATGAAACAATAAAAATCCAAAAAGAAAGTATGGGGAAAACACATGAAGGTATTGGCCTGGGGAAAGATTTTATGAAGAAGACTTCCCTGGCAATTGCAACAATAACAAAAATAAACAAATGGAACTTAATTAAACTGAAAAGCTTCTGTACAGCTACCGAAACAACAACCAAAGCAAACAGAAAACCTTTAGAATGGGAAAAGATATTTGCATATTACAAATTGGACAAAAGCTTGATAACTAGGATCTATAGAGAATGCAAATTAATCAACAGAAAAAGACCCAACAATCCCATATATCACTGGGCGAGAGAGATGAATAGAACCTTCTCTAAAGAAAACAGATGAATGGCTGACAAACATATGAAAAAATGCTCAGCATCCCTAATCATAAGAAAAATGTAAATCAAAACTATGCCGAGATATCACCTAACCCCAGTGAGAATGGCCCGCATCACAAAGTCTCAAACTAATCCAGACAGCAAACTAATGCAACCTTTTTGAAAGGAAGTATGGAGAATCCTCAAAGAACTCAAATTAGAACTTCCATTTGATCCTGCAATCCCATTAGTAGGCATCCACCCAGAAGGAAAAAAATCCTTTTATCATAAGGACATTTGCACTAGACTCAATTTACAATTGCCAAAATGTGGAAACCAGCCTAAACATTAACTAAACCATGAATGGATTAACAAGCTGTGGTATATGTATACCACAGAATACTTTTCAGCCACTATAAAAAAGTAGACTTTACATCTTTTGTATTAACTTACATGGAGGTGTAACACATTCTTCTTAGCAAAGCATTATAAGAATGGAGACACAAGAATCCAATGTACTCTATTCTAATACGAAGGCAGTAGATGAGCTAATATAAGGAGGGATAGGGGAATTAGCAAGTGGGGAAAGGGGAGGAGGGAGGAGGATTGGGAGTCATGGTGTATGGCACAACTCTTGGGGGGGGACACAATTATAACAGGGATTTCATCTAATAAATGCAAGCAGTGTAACCTAGTTCTTTGTACCCTCAATAAATCCTCCAAAATAAAAACAAATAGGGCAAGATGAAAGTCAGGGGACATTGGACTCAGGCCAAGAAGCATAAAAAGAGACATTACATCATGATAAAAGGAACAGTCCTTTGAATGTTTAGCATTATGGCTTGAAATTTAAAGGCAAAAAAACTGACAAATTGCAAAACAAAACTGAAAACTCTATCATGTTATTTTATATTTTAAAACACCTATGACAAAAGCCAGCAGAGCCAGGAGAAAATATTAACTTGCAATAAGAAAATAAAAAAGAATAAGCCCGTTTTACACATGTAGGAACTGGGGCCCAAGGTGGTTGAATGATTCACACAAGGTCACAAAGTTTGTACGAGTTGAAGCCAGGACTAAAACTCACATCTCTAATGCTAAACCTATGAGCTCTCATTTTAATAACATTAACACATATACGATATGCATGTCAGAAAAAAAGTTCTTTATCTACCTATTTGCAGAAATGACTCGCCTTTTCCAGGCCCTTCATATAATCCTCAGAGTGGTTGCTTATACATTGGTGTTCCACTCAGATCACCCTGGATTCCTTTTACATTTTCAGAGCTCCTTTCGTTGCCTTCTACATATTTTGCTTATAATTATCCATCTCTTTGATTCTCTATGAGATAACCCTTGGGACCCTTGAGTGGCTGCAGAGATAGAAGTTCCTGGTATTTCACCTCCTTAAGGGCGACACTAATTCAAAGATGGGCTGGTATGGGACAGTAGAAATCTAGCTCCTTTGGCTTGGAGGTGGGCTATAATATAATCTAAGGTATAATTTATACCCCTAAGCTCCTCCGTAGGTTCAGGCTACTGCTGAAATTCACTTGGCTCCTGGCCTTCTCTTGCTTTTCACTCCCAGATTTCCCCTGAGCCAATTTCCTCAATAACGGAATTGCATATTAACTCTCATCTCACGATCTGTTTCTGGAAACCCTCTACTAAAAGAAGAACCATACAGCTCTGTACTAGAAGCACAGAGAGAGAGTAGAAAGCAGTCCTGGGCTAAGGATTGCTGCTGCTGTTATCTCTGGGAATTTCCAGCTTGATTTGGACACTAGGACCCTGGCATTGTGAATATAGTGTTTGCCAAGCTCGAAAAACAGTATCCTCAAACTTCAGACTTCAGATCAATAACTATTGACCAGCCAACTTTCTGTCCGCAGTGAGCCCTCTTGTGTCTAATTTTGAATTAATAATGGCCAAATATGGGAGAATCTTGGCATCTCATGCTCTCTCTCTCTCCTGCTTCTCCTCCCCACATCCCAATGGCTTACTTCCCTTTGGCTCTGAAGATGCCAAAAGGCAACTCTGGGATACTGAGCCTTAAGATGCAGGACCCCGGGCAGCCATACAAGCAACTTTATGAGCTTTCTAGTTGGCCTGGCCATTATTTCAGCCCCTACTTTGTATCCTAAAGCATTTCATTTATTAGCTTTCCAAGTCTGGATCTACAGGTAAGCCTTATCTAGAAATTCAGGTCCTCACTACAGCAGGTTAAAAATTGCCTTGCCCACTGTGGTTTAGAATACATTGATAAATAAAATATTTACTATTTTTTGATGCATGCTATATGCCATCTTACAGACGAAGAAGCTGAGTTTTCGATATGAAGATTAACTTGCTCAGATTCACATGGCTAAAAAGTGGGTGGGCCCTGTCACAAACAAACCAAAGACTGAGTGAGCCATACACAAGCCCTGACCCTCCACGTGTCTCACAAGTTATAGCACTTCCCATCCTTGACTTTGCTAACTCCACTCTAGCGCTGCAGTTGTCTGTGGTGCTCTTACCTAGTGCTCTAATTGCACATTCCTGGTCAAGGCTCTGACACCCATCCTCTGCCAACTCATTTTCCTGGGGAGCTGACATTTGCTCCTTAAAGTAAGTCTTCAACCCCTACCTGCCATTTTCCACATAGATACATAACTAGAGAATTGGCCCTGAATACTCATCTCTAGAGATTTCTTGCTTCAGGGCCCTGCACACCTCCTCCTGGACTGGAACCAGGCAACGGGACCCCAGTGCTCCATGCTGTCTGAGGCCAGTTCCCCAGAAGCAGAGCCCTAGACAGGGACAATCAGGTGCACAAGGTTTATGTCCTCTTGAGGGAAGATTCTCAAGAAGCATCTAAAGAAGGAAAGCAGACAGGACATGTAGAGAAAGAAGACAAGCAAAGTCGAGTTCTCAGGTATAATCTGCCTTTAGCCTGCTCCATTAGGCTTTGGAGCACACATCACAACACTGCCACACTGATCCTGACCTTAAAGCAGGGATCTGGCCTTTCGTATGCCTGTTTGTCAACCATTGTTTTAGGCTTTCCCTAACAGGAGACAATAGACAGTGTAACATAGGGGGCATTCAATGAGGGCAGGTCTGGGGGAGTGGAACCTCTAGGACCCATTAGCAGTCAGCACTCCCAGCAGCAGGGTCTGGCCTCCAGCTCTTTCAACAGCATCTCCTGCAAGCGCCTAAGCATTAGGTGCGGAACATAGGGGCCTTTAGCAATCAGATCCCTTTCTCTTCCCACATCTGCTCCTAGCCTCCTCCTTACTACTCCCTGTCATCCCACCTGACTGGGGCCCCATGCCACCTGCCCATCCACACATTGCTGGATTTTAGTACCTGCACAGAGTCCACCACCTTGGCGCCTGACACTCTGTTAGTGCTCTAAATCTTTGTTTACAGTTTCCAAGGCTCCCCAAGTAGCAGCAAAAAGTCAACAAGGAAATAAAGCTCCACCAGCTGGTGTAGTAGATGTTGGAAATAAAATCACCACACAGGAAACAGCTGGGTATGTACCCTCAAACCTCGGAGCATTGCTGGCCCAAAGGCTCACCTGGAGTTGCATTTTTGAGTCCCATTTCCAAGCCAGCCTGTTTAATTATGCTTCTCTGCAACTTACAGTTGCTTTGCAAAGCTGAGGCAGAAAGCTGTCTTTGACAGACCTTGGGCAGACCATTTGATCCTATTGTTTACTGCTACCTCCAGCAATCTCTTGGCAAAATCTGGGCCATTATGTCCCATTTTTTCCTTATTCTGAAACTCACATCATCTGATGCTGAATCCTATGTGCTTCCTAGTGTATGAAATTAACACTCTAATTTCACCCTGAAAAAACTGTCCAGCCCACCTTATCTGCTGGAGTTACTAGGAAGAGAATAGATTTTGCAGACCCAACAGCCCATCAAAGAGTAGAAGGCTGGAGACCATCTGAGCTGATTTTACAAATTCACTTAGTGCTCTTTGCTCAGCCCAACTTATCTCATAGTAACAAGGCAGTTCTATTACATGGAATTTCATTCTTTCATTAATTGGAAGGCATTTAAGTTCTGATGAAAGGGGTTTAGGATAGGACTTAGTGCCAAGAATTAAAATGAAGACATACAATTTTCGTACTTTGACAGTATCTTGACACTTTTGCCCATGCAATCCTTTCTTAAATACCCTTGCAAGTATGTGAAAATCAGGATGTCACAATCCACCTCTGGAAAAACCAGATAGTCAGTTTCCATATTGCTGTCTCCCTGTTTTCCAGTTTTACTCACACACTTGGTAATCGTGGCAGGGAGAAAGGCACTGAGCTTTAGTGCGGTCAGATGTTTTTGTATTTTCCCTTTACCCTGCACGTGAGACCATACCAAAAATCACAACTAACACCGGACCTCACTTTGAAATAGCATCATTTTTTTTTTCCTGAAGACATTCGCACTCTGGGTAATGAAATGAGATTGTATCACAATCTCTTCAGGGTGCCTGGCTGCTTTTAATAAGTATGTGGTAAAAAGAATGTCTTTCTTGATTCTAGCTGTACTCCTCAGCAAAAGCCCAAGCCACACCATGGTGAGGTATTACAATACTTTTAGAAGTGTCGAAAGGGATCACAACTATGCCTAATAGGTCAGTGTGCCCAGATGGAGACTGTTGCTTTGAATGTGATATTTAAGCCTCTTTTCCAGAAGACAATTATTTAAGAGACCATTTTTATTGCTATGCCCTGATAATCTCCCCTCCTGAAAAACTCATTTCCATCAAGAACAGGACAGAATCAGAACAGCATGACCAAAGATAATCTCCAAAATGTAATTTCAAATGGAGGAGAAGTGTGACATGGGTTTCTTCCGGGGCCGGGAAGGGGCACATTGTTTAGTAGGTTTACCTGCAGTCACCCTGAGGGGCTGGGATGAGTTTAAGAGGGCTGCACATTTCTTGACACGCCCCCTCCTGGAAGTAGGGTTTATTTTCCCACCCCTTGAGTTTGGGTGGGCTTTGTTACTGTCTTCGTCAATGAAGTGCAATGGAAGTGACACTAAGATTCTAAGGCTGTGCCTGAAAAGGTCATGCAGTTTCTTCCATGGTCTCTTGGAACACCCACTCTTGGTTGGTGACTTCAGCTGCCATGTAGAATTGTGAATATTCCAAGGTCACCCTGCTAGAAACACTCTCTGGGAAGAGAAGGAGATGCTCCCCAAGCTTAGCTGCTCCTGCCTGGCCACTGGAGTCCTTCCAGCCCAGGTATCATACATGCGAGTGACAAAGCCTTAAAGATTACTTAGTCCTCGCTACTGCCCAATTGTAACCACAGACAGCCCCAAGCCAGAAATACCCAGGGAAGCCTAGTTGACCCCAGAACTGTGAGAGATACTAATAAATCACTACTATTTAAAGCCACATGTTAGTGTCACTGAGTTCTAATCCCGGGCAAGGCACTGTTCAAAGTGCTGTAACCAAATTAGCTTATTTAATCATCTCCATACAAGTACATACAATTAAGTTCACAAACTCATCTTAGAAAAAGGGCTACTCACTTCATTGTTGAATATCACTGTGCTCACCTTCAAAGTACTCGCCTTAGAAAGCTATGTACTGATGCCAGTGCCTAGTCCACCCTTCAAGAAATTCTGGAACTCTTTCTGGAATTGACATGGTAATATGAGGCATGACGTAGTGCTTTGAAGGTGGACTGGGCATTGGCTTTGGTGCATAGCTTCCCTAGGGGAATACTTGGAAGGTGACCATGATGATATCCAGCAGTGAGGTATGTACCACTTTTCTAGGATAAGTTCACAAACTTAATTGTCTGATCTCAGAATATTATAGGGTATTCCATTATACTTCTACTTAGAAATGATGGAATTGAAACACAGAGAGGATTAAAAGCATTCTTCAGATCTCATGGCTAGTAGGTGATGAAGCCAGAATTGAACCCTGAGTTCTGGTCTTTCTACGGTGTCTCTATTCTGAAGCATGAGACCCAGAAGGTCCCTATTAAATGTAAGTGGGAGACTTTCCAACATTATAAACCTGCTTTCATCAGTTGTTCTTATTCCAACCACAAAGTATATGAGTTACTCAGGGCTACTTGCTTTTGGCATTTGTACTGAAAATCAATGCAGAGTTCAAAGGGATGGAAGATGTTTATGTTAAGTGGTCAGCTTACTTCTGCTTCCATAAAAGTCTCATGCTTAAAAATATGGCACAATGCTTTCTTTTGTTTGAGGATTTCTTTTTCTTTCTTTCTTTCTTTTTTTTTTTTTGAGACATTCTCACTCTGTTGCCCTGGCTACAATATTATGGCATGATAGCTCACAGTAACCTCAAATTCATGGGCTTGAGTAACCCTCTTGCTTCAGCCTCCCAAGTAGCTGGAGCTACAGGTGTGCACCACTATACCCAGCCAGTACAATGCTCTATTTTCCAAAAGAAAAAAAAAATCAAATCATAGCTGAATCCAACTCCCTGTTTCGCTTGGGTGGAAGGTGATTCAATCTCACTGAGTATGAGTTCTTCCTGCCCTCCCCCCCAACTTTGAGCTCACAAAATGGCCCAGGAAGTTGTATGCAGCATAGAATTTGGGGGATATATCTCTCTTATACAGTCACCCTATATGGTTATTGTTCATATTTGTGTATTCCCTGAAAAGAGCATGGCTCCGACAATTCTGTCATTCTTGGCTACAGAGAGCCTTGCTGAGGCTGTTTTCCTGAAACCTTAGGTGATATGTCCATTCATGTGCCTGACACCTGTCCTACCTAAGCAGATGCTCAGGTATGAGATAGGAAGCCACTTTCTCCATGTGTCTCCATTAATCTCCACCTTTCTGCCTTTGCTGTTTTTATGCATCCCTTCCTTTTGGTAAAGAAGATGAACACCTCCACTGCCCTGCTCCATTCTTTACAGCACTTTTCAAATTGAATGGGTTTTCTGCCTAAAATCAAATGGGATTTTCAAAGAATTGTGGGGATTTTAAACATCCAAGCATCATTTATTTTACTATCCCCTTAAATACCTTTTGAAAAATCTCTTAAAAGTCCAGTGAATTTAGGGGTTAGTTAGTGTGTATTTTAATTGACCATTCAATTTCAAACAAATGTGGAGAAAATTATCATCCTTATCAACATCTAAATGACAATTTAAAGAGAATGAGACCTTTATTGAAACCATTAGAAATCAGCTTCTGAAATGCCGTGAAGACTATGTTAACCCGGTTGATGAAAATATTTCAAATTGTATATAAAACTAGCACATTGTACCCCACGATTGCATTAATGCTATGATCTAATAAAAAATAATAAATAAATAAATAAATAAATAAGCTTCTGATGTGGTCAAAGAAAATCGCCCAGGAATTTTTAAATTCTGTCTTATTTAGCTTTTAAGAAAAACATTAAACTCACAAAACTTGGAGAGATAGTTACAAAATTTTGAAACTATTTAATGAACAGATTAATGTACTTTACTTGGTGTCGAGAAACATTGAAATAAATAATATTCAAGTAATGTACTTTGGTCAAAATTAAATCAAATTTATGTGAGAATTAGTCACTATTTTCTTTTCTTTTTTTTTTCCTTTTTTTTTTTTTCTTTTCCTTTCTACTCTCACCGATAGCAATATACTGTCCAAAAAAGAGCTGAAGTCCTCATATGTTGTTTAGGATATTGCATCCTCATTTATAACTGAAATCTGTTTGTAATTTCCCTTTATAATAATATATTTTTTCCAATTTTAATGTCAGGTGTATCCAGATGCAGTAGAATGATTTTGAAGTATTTCTTCTTTTTCTATTGTCTATGAGATTCTGCATGATCTGTTTTTTGAAATTATCTTTTATTTTTATTTATAAATATTAGTTGTCTATTTTTTGAGACTTTGGAAAAAAAATAATAAGTTAACTGCTGACTCCATACTGAACCTCAGAGTCAAAGCATTCTATGATAGACAGACTCTTATCTGACAATGTGAATGTTACTTTTTTTGCATCATTATTATTATTATTATTATTGTTCAATATTTCATTGCAGCAATCATCTGGTTTCTTTTCTGAATGTACTTATCTTCTTTCATTCTTTATGAGGTTTTTTCTTTCTAGTTCTTATCTTAAATATTGTTATTGTTATCAAATTTTAAGCCTTTCTAATTTTGTGAAGGCAAAAAGTGGAAACCAAATAAACACATGTATATGTATAAAGAAAATTAAAAAAAAAAAAGAGAAACA
This sequence comes from Perodicticus potto, assembly GCA_963574655.1. Lineage (NCBI taxonomy): Eukaryota > Metazoa > Chordata > Mammalia > Primates > Lorisidae > Perodicticus > Perodicticus potto. The sequence goes on along the minus strand of CAUYRH010004098.1, from coordinate 5,049 downwards.
TTGATAAACAAAACTTTATCCTTTTCAAAAAGGAAATCAGTCTTATCCTATAAGCTTGAAGCTTAGAAAGAAAACATTTCAATACCCTATCATCTATTAACATATTTTTTCAACCCACACGATCAGACAAATTCCTGATCTGATGGTGCATATACAAATCCTCCAAGAATACCCTTTTCTATTAACCCACTTTACTATTTATTTTAAATATCACCACATAGACATGACCATCTCAAAAGACACAATACACATTCAAAAACTTCAGCGCCTTTTCATAGTAAACATATTCCACAAAGTGTACAGAAGGGAATTCTCTCAACTGATAAAAGCCATATGCAAGGCCCACAGCTAACATTATGTTATACTAACATAATATTGAAAAATCCCCCCTCCCAAATGAGGAAGGTCTACTCTCACCGATAACTGTCCAAAAAAGAGCTGAAGGCATCACATTATCTGACTTCAAATTATACTATAAGGTTATAATAATCAGAACAATATGTGCTGTTATAAAAACAGACACATGGCCAGACATGGTGGCTCAGCATGTAATCACAGCACTTTGGAAGTCTGAGGCAGGAGGATCACTTAAGGTCAGAAGTTCAAGACCAGCCTTACTAACATACAGAGACCCTATCTCTACAAAAAACAGAAAATAAGAATAAAACTTGTCAGCTGTGGATGGTACACCCCTGTAGACCTAGCTGTTCAGGAGGCTGAGGCAGGAGAATTGCTTGAGCCAAGGAGTTCAAGGTTGTAGTGAGCTATATTGTGCCACTGTACTTCAGCCTGAGTGACAGTGCAAGACCTTGTCTCTAATAAAAATAAATAAATAAATAAAAACTAAAAAAGAAAGAACAGAAAAGTAAAAGACAGAGATCAATGGAACAGAACAGAAGAACCCAGAAATAAAGTCATATACCAACTGATCTTAGTCATGTTACATGATACAGTGTTGCAGAGGATAAGATCAGCACTGAAATTTTATGTTTAAGAGGGGGACTACAGCTTGCTCTGGCATGTAGCCTCTTGGTTTATTTGTTACAAGCTTATATACTCTTAACAACACTGAAGTTTGCAGTACACTTGAAATAGTAAGCCAGTTGGCAGTAATTGGTCTATGAGATAGTAGTACAAAAAAACCATGTAGAGCAGCCACAAAAACTTATTCAGCCATTTGTCTGTAAATAGCAGGTGCAACCTTTACATGAGATGCGCATTAACTTATCTTGCTTTCCACTTTCAAGGTCCCTTCCAAGACATTCCAGAGATAGCCAGACTCTGCTTCCAAAGTCTGCCTCCTGATTAGCTTGCTACTCAGTTTGGAGGATCTTAAAGGAACATGCCTTCAAGTGGACTCTGAGAAAGCTGCTTCTTCTTTTTTTTTTTTTTTTTTTTTTGGCCGGGGCTGGTTTTGAACCTGCCACTCTGGCATATGGGGCTGGCGCCCTACTCTTTGAGCCACGGGCGCCACCCTGAGAAAGCTTCTTTAAATATAAGTTAATGATATTTGAAATTACATTGAGGTTACATAGTCAAAGTAAACAAAAACATGCACTGGAGAAAGGACACCCTGTGCAAAAGGTGGTGGTAGGAAAATTGGGTAGTCTCAATGCAGAAGAATGAAACTGGACCTGTATCTCTTAGTGCATATAAAATTAACTCAAGATGAATTAAAGACACAAGTGTAAGACCTAAAACTATGTAAATTAAGAAAGAAAACTAGGAAAAACTCTTCTGGACATTGGCCTAAGCAAAGACTTTATGACTAAGACATCAAAAGCAAATATAAGAAAAACAAAAATAGACAAATGGGACTTAAACTAAAAGGCCTCTGCATAGAAAAAGAAATAATTAACAGCATAAATAGACAACCTACACAATAGAAGAAAATATTTGTAAACTATGCATCTGACAGAGGCCAAATACCCAGAATCTACAAAGAACTCAAACACTGCAACAAGAAATAAAACAAATAACTGCATTAAAACGTAGGCAAAGGATGTTAAAAGGCATTTTTTAAAGAAGACATACAGATGACCAACCAATACATGGGGAAATACATACCTGATTAACATGCAATCATCAGAGAAGTGAATATTAAAACCATAGTGAGATACCATCTTACACCAGTCAAAATAACAATTTTTAAAAAACAAAAATCAGTAGATAGTGGTAAGGATGCAAAGAAAAAGGAACAGTTGCACACTGTTGGTGAGAATGTAAATTAGTTCAACCTCTATGGAAAATAGTATGGAGATTTCTCAAATGACTAAAAAAATATCTACCCAAAGGAAAAAAATATCAAAAAGATTCTTGCATTTGCATATCTATTGCAATACTATTCACAATAGGAAAGGTATGGAGTCAACTTAACTGTCTATCAATGGATGAATGGATAAAGAAAATGTGGGCTATATACACTATATATGTATATACACACCTTAGAGTGTTACTCAGCCATGAATTAAAAAAATGAAGTTATGTCTTTTGCAGCAACATGGATGGAACTGGAAGCCATTATCTTAAGTGAAATAACTCGGAAACAGAAACAGAAAGTCAAACACCACAAGTTCTCATTTATAGGTGGGATGTAAATAATGTGCAACATGAGGACATAGACTGTGGAATAACAGACATTAAAGACTCAGACAGGAGGGTGGATGGGTAGGAAAGGAGAGTGGGATAAGAAATTACTTACTGGGTACTGTGTATACTAATCAGGTCATGGTTACACAAAAAACCAAGTCTTCACCACTATGCAATACATCCATGTAAAAAATAGCACTTGTACCTCTTGAATCTGTACAAATTAAAGAAAAACTAAAAATGAAATTAAGAAAGCAACTTCATTTGTAATAGCATCAAAAAGAATAAAATGTATAAAAAAAATTTAAGCACAAAAGTGTGTGATGGTTAATTTTATATGTCCATAAAACTAGGCCATGAGGTTCACAGACATTTGGTCAGCTATTATTTTAAGCATTTTTGTGAAGGTATTTCTGGATTTGAATCAGTAGACTGACCAAAGCAGATCACCATCCTGGATGTGGGTGGGCCTCCTTCAAACAATAGAAGATCTGAATAGAACATAAAGGTTGAATAAATGGGAACTTCTCATGACTGATTGCTTGACTCCACACTGTCATTTCCAGCTTTTGAATTGAAAAAAAATCACCTTGCCTTAGTCTCCAACTTGCTGACTGAAAATCTTGGAACTTCTCCAAGAAGAATATTTGTAAGACAATTTCTCACAATATTATTCTAGATAAATAGATAGAAAGATCCCATTAGTTCTGTTTCTATAAAGAATCCTGACAAGATTGTACACTGAAACAACAAAATATTTTTGAAAGAGTTGAAATACCTAAATAAATGGATAGACATCTTCATCCTTTGTTCACAAGTTCAAAGATTTAGTACTGTTAAGGTAACAATACTCCCCAAGTTAAAGTTTCAACTCAAGCCTTATAAAACTCCCAACTGCATTGCTGGCAGAAATTGACAATCTCATCCTAAAATTTACATGGAAATGCAAGAAACCAAGAATAGCCAAAACAATCCTGAAAATGAGGAACAAAGTTAGAAGACTCATACTTCCTTTTTTTTAAAACTTAATACACAGCTATGACAATCATCTTGAATAGTTGATACTGGTATAAAGATATATTTCTTTGTACATAGAATCAAAGTGCAAGTTCAGAAATAAACTCTCACATTTATAATTAATTGAATCTTGACAAAGATATTAACACAATTCAATGAGAGAAAAATAGTATTTTCAACAAATGGTACTGATACAACTGGATATGCAAGAGAATGAAGTTGGACCCCTACCTCATACCACATACGAAAATTAACTCAAAATGGATGCAAGATCTAAATGTACGAACTAAAGGGTAAAAATATTAGCAGAAAACCTAGGCCTAAATATATTCGTGATCTTACATTAGGCAATAGTTTCTTAGATATGACACCAAAAACCAAATCAAAAATTTTTGATTTTCAAAGAATGACATGAAGTAAGTGAAAAGATAAACCACAGAATGGGAGAATACATTCACAAGTCATATATTTGATGAGACACTTGACCATATAAAGAACTCTTACAAGTCAGCAATAAGAACACAAACAACCCAATTTAAAAATTGGTAAAAGATCTGAATAGACTTTTCTCCAAAGAAGATATACAGATGGATAATAAACACAAGAAAATGTGCTCAATATCATTAGCCATTATGTAAATGTAAATCAAAACTACAAAGAGATATCATTTCACATCCTTTAGAATATCAAAAATTAAAAAGGAAGACAATAACAAATGTTGGTGAGGATAGAGAACCCTCATGCATCACTCTAAAATATGGATTGTACAATGGTACAGCCATTTCTAAAATGCAGTTGGCAGTTCTATAAAAGTTAAACATAAGGGCCGGGTGTGATGTCTCATGACTAGCGCTCTGGGAAGCCAAAGTGGGAGGATCGCTTGAGCTCAGGAGTTTGAGATCAGCCTCAGCAAGAGCGAGACTCCAGCTCTACCAGAAATAGAAAAATTAGCCAGGCACGATGGCACACATCTATAGTCCCAGCTATTTCAGGGGGCTGAAGCAAGAGGATCTCTTGAGCTCAGGGGTTTGAGGTTGTTGTGAGCTGAGCCCAGGCATGGCACTCTAGCTCAGGTGACAGAGCAAGATTCTGTCTTAAAAAAAAAAGTTAAACTTGTAGTTATTGTTCGATTCAGCAATTTCACAACTAGGTAATAAGCACCAAAGAGTGGAAACAACCCAGATGTTATCCAATGAACAATATATAAACAAAATATGGTATGTTTCATACGATGGATTATTATTTGGCCATAAAAAGGAATAAAGTACTGATACTTTCTTTTTTTGTTTGTTTGTTTGTTTGTTTGTTTGTTTGTTTGTTTTTTGAGACAGAGCCTCAAGCTGTCATCTGGATAGAGTGCTGTGACATCACAGCTCACAGCAACCTCTAATTCCTGGGCTCAAGCGAGTCTCCTGCCTCTGCCTCCCAAGTAGCTGGGACTAC
>CAUYRH010004095.1:0-15079 GCA_963574655.1 Perodicticus potto | reverse complement strand
CTCAAGCGAGTGTCTTGCCTCTGCCTCCCAAGTAGCTGGGACCACAGGCGCCCGCCACAACGCCCGGCCACTTTTTGGTTGCAGCCGTCATTGTTGTTTGGCGGGCCTGGGCTGGATTCGAACCCGCCAGCTCAGGTGTACGTGGCTGGCGCCTTAGCCCATTGAGCCACAGGCGCCAAGCCTCTCCTGTTATAGTTTTAAACCAGTTTTTTTCTTTCCTAATTTTTTGTGTTCTTTGTAGCAGTCTGTAATCAAACTTTCACCAATTCAAGTAATGTGGTATTTAATGTATTTATTTCAAGTAGATTAATTCGAATCTCACTCAGAGTTTACTGCAAAATTTAATTCAACATTAAAAAACTCTAATCCTGAGGTGGTGCCTGTGGCTCAAAGGAGTTGGGCACCGACCCCATATGCCGGAGGAGGCAGGTTCAAATCCAGCCCTGGCCAAAAACTGCAAAAAACCCCACAAAACTCTAATCCTTTTTAGCCAATACACTTTATAAAATGTAATGGATATAACTGGTATGAACGTCACCTTCTATTTCCATTTAATCTAATAATAACCGTAATAACAAAAATGAAGGTTGAAACATGGGGTAGGGGTAGGGGACTGAAAATCTATCAACTGGATAAACAATCTAATGGTTACATTAATTTAAGTGGTAAAAATAAAACTATAAAGTCTGTTTTTAGGCACTAACAGGTAAATTAAGTATCTAATTTTTACCAATAATTTTATAGTCTATTCCGTTTCTTTCTGCGATATGGCTTATCCTTAAGGCATTCAACTTTGTTCATTACCCTTCTCTGGCTATGATCCTACTGCTGGTTGGGTATACCTTATCCTAAATGCTTGGAACCAGCAGTATTTTGGTTTTGTTTTGCTTTTTTTTTTAGATTTTTGGGATATTTTGCATTACACTTTATTTTGAGCATCTCAAATCTAAAAGTCCAAAATCTGAAATGCTCCCAGGAGAATTTCCTTTGAGCATCATGTTGATAAGTTTCAGATTTTGGGCGGTGCCTGTGGCTCAGTGAGTAGGGCACCGGCCCCATATACTGAGGGTGGCGGGTTTGAACCTGGCCCCAGCCAAACTGCAACAAAAAAATAGCTGGTGTTATGGTGGATGCCTATAGTCCCAGCTACTTGGGAGAATGAGGCAAGAGAATCGCCCAAGCCCAAGAGCTGGAGGTTGCTGTGATGCCACGGCACTCTAACAAGGGTGACAATTTGAGACTCTGTCTCTAAAAAAAAAAAACAAAAAAGTTTCAGATTGGAGCACTTTGAATTTCAGACTTGGGATGTTCAGCCTATATTATGATTTCTAAAACTTTTGCATTTCCATTTCAATTATCAATTATGACACGAACTAATGCCTGTTTCATTTAGACAGTTGTTTTATTCAAAGATTTTACAATGAACCATTTAATTTTCAGATGTCTTGAAATAAACTCATTCTTTAGAGAACAAAAAGACTCAGTGCCTATAGCATAGTGGTTATGATGCCAGCCACATACACTGAGGCTGGCAGATTCGAACCCAGTCAGGGCCTGCTAAACAATAATGACAACTACAACAACAAATAGCCGGGTGTTGTGGTGGGCGCCTGTAGTCCCAGCTACTTGGGAGGCTGAGGCAAGAGAATCGCTTAAGCCCAAGAGTTTGAGGTTGCCGTGAGCTATGATGCCACAGCACTCTACCGAGGGCAACGTAGCGAGACTCTGTCTCACAAAAAATAAATAAAGAATAACAAAAAGCAAAGAATTTTCCATAGTAATTCATTTTTTAAAAATCCATTTATTTTTCCTTTTCATTGATTTTTACAATACATCGAAACAGAAGCTAGTGTTTAAAATATGCAGAGTGTAGAGTCGGCCACTTAATCATGGACCTAAGATCACATGGAGATCAATGACTAAGTGTAGACTGATCACGACACATGACACACATTATTTCTCAGGGACCTTCTAGTGGGCGACACGCTGAGTCTCTGAAGCACTGAAAGTAAGTACATCGTGAATGGTTACTGCCCTTTAACAGTAGATGGCTACCCTTAAAAGTAAATTTGGTCTAAAGCTGCTGCTTCTGTTTATATTTTACGTTTGGCCTAAAGATTTCTCTGTATATAGTGAATCATAACCTAACTTGATGTGTAAACAAATTGTAATCTACTCTCATAACCAGTAAGCAAGTCTCACCCACTCACAGCCAACTGTTTAAAGCAGGTTCAAGGAAGGCAAGTGCCATCCAACTGTTTCTGCACTCACTTCCACTTTCTGCATACTCTCCTTTTTCTGTCCATAAATGTTACCTGACCATGTGGCAGTCCTAGAGTTGCCCTGAACCTATTCTGGTTCTAGAGGCTGCCTGACTCTTTAATCTTTCTTTGCTCAATCAAATTCTGTTAAGTTTATCTAAATTTTTTCTTTTAATATTACCCATCTAAAAATTATGGTTATAGCTAGTTCAAGGAGACTCTTGTCATAGTGTTTGCTCAACAAATACAAGTAATGAACACCAACTAATAGACAAATATAATAATACAGTGCCAAGGAATGAGTACTAGGTACTGTCATGAACTTAACCATAAGTAGGTAGGTATATTCGGTACTCTCTGTACACTGACTTCTTTACTTTGAAAAATGAGGACAGTGATACTCTTTATTAAGTACAATTGTAGGGGTGTAGGATTTCTTCCTTATACAAACAGGGGTTGGGGCAGCGCCTGTGGCTTGGTGGGTAGGGCGCAGGCCCCATATACCAAGGGTGGTGGGTTCAAACCCGGCCCCGGCCAAACTGTAACAAAAAATAGCCGGGCATTGTGGCGGGCACCTGTGGTTCCATCTACTTGGGAGGCTGAGGCAAGAGAATCGCCTAAGCCCAGGAGTTGGAGGTTGCTGTGAGCTGTGTGACACCATGGCACTCTACTGAGGGTGATAAAGTGAGACTCTGTCTCTACGAAAAATAAAAGAATAAAAAATAAAAATAAAAACAGGGGTTGAAAAAAGAAGGGGGTTGGTTATAAAAGCTGGTGTCCTGGGACCTGTGGCTCCCACACCACCTGGACACATCTCTGGCTGCATGATTGAGACTGCCCTGTCTGCCTGGCAGCACTTCCAGAATCCCTGCTCTAAGGAGGTGGGTGCAAACCTTTGGACACCCAGGGAAAGTTTTCTTGTTAAAGACTGACATACAATCAGGTGCATCAAGTGGGTTGAAGAAATATGAATACCAACACGAAGCTGGCCATCAGCAATGTCTGTACCAGCTTTTTCACCTTTTAGCTTCTTTTCCACTTCGTAAGTTACTGGTTTTCAGCAACAGCATCTCCAGGATATCATAGTTTCAGCTCTGAAACTCAAAGGTAGCATCTTCGATTCATTCTTTGGCGGTTGGGATTTTTGGCCTGAACATTTTCTTATTTGATGAAGCCACTTTGGGGTGACCCCTCATTGGTGAATGTGAACATTGCTGTTGTTTCAGGCCACCTCATTTCTTATTTTTTTTGTGTGTGTGTGTGTGGTTTTTGGCCGGGGTGGGTTTGAACCTGCTGCCTCTGGTATATGGGGCCGGCGCCTTACTCCTTTGAGCCACAGGCGCCACCCTCATTTCTGATTTGCTGATTCTCATTTTGTATGAGAAAGTGATTGGTGACATATTTTTTGATATTTTTTTTTTTAAGCAGTTTTTGGCCAGGGCTGGGTTTGAACCCACCACCTCCGTCATATGGGGCTAGTGCCCTACTCCATTGAGCCACAGGTGCTGCCCTTGATTTTGGGTTTTTTTGCAGTTTTTGGCCGGGCCTGGGTTTGAACCCGCTATCTCCAGCAAATGGGGCCAGCGCCCTACTCCTTGAGCCACAGGTGCCACCGCCACCCCCCCCCCCTTTTTTTGCAGTTTTTGGCCAGGGCTGGGGACAAATTTTTTATAATTCACCATTGGGCAGCACTGTACACATAATTCTTTGTATCCGAATTATGGAGTGCTGGCCTACACTGGGAATTTCCACCCTCTTACAGAATTTTCCGGCCCTTCTGCGAATCAGTGATGGTTCTCTGAAGCTCTGAAACACCCTAAGTTTTCCAAAGCTCATGCCATCAATGGAGTACTTGTGATGTTGGTGTTCTTCATCGCGCGGATTGCCTCAATGCCGCCTTTGTACAGCTTCATTTATTCCGTGTAAGGAACAGAATCCTACAGAAAGCTTGCATTATTAATCCAATTTTCCTGGATTGCTTCCTGTATTGTTTTATTTTTTATTATTTTTTTTGGGGGGGGGGTTGGCCGGGGCTGGGTTTGAACCCGCCACCTCCGGCATATGGGGCTGGCACCCTAGTCCTTTGAGCCACAGGTGCCAAAACCTGTATTGTTTTAGATGTGATGAATGTCATGTGAATGATAAAAATTTCAAAAGGGTGCAGCAGTCATCTCTGTCTTCAGACAAGAGATAGCCCCAAATAGCCTTCAGAAAAGAAAACTTGACTGAAGGTGTGCTACTGATGAGCAAATTTCATTACCACTCATCATTTTATCTTGTAATAGGATAAACCCTTGGCATGCTTTTGTGTTTCTTTATTAATAATTATTGTTATTTAGGGTTTCAGTGTTTTTTTTTTTTTTTTTTGTACAGACAGAGTCTTTATCATCCTCAGTAGAGTGCAGTAGTATCACAGCTGACAGCAACCTCCAACTCCTGGGCTTACGTGATTCTCTTGCCTCAGCCTCCCGAGTAGCTGGGACTACAGGCGCCTGCCATGCCCAGCTATTTTTTTGTTGCAGTTTGGCCGGGGCCGAGTTTGAACCCACCACCCTTGGTATATAGGGCCAGCGCCCTACCCAATGAGCAACAGGTGCCACCCCAATGTCTTGTTTTTTTATTGAGAGTCTTACTTTGTCACTCTGGGTAGAGTAATGTGCTGTCATAGCTCACAGCAAACTCAAACTCTTGGGCTCAAGCGATCTTCTTGCTTCAGCCTCCCGAGTATGTGTGAGTACAGGTGCCTGACACAATGCCCAGCTAGTTTCTTTAGAGATGGAGTCTCACTCTTGCTCAGGCTGGTCTCAAACTCCTGAGCTCAAGCCCTATACCTCCTATTTTTTTTTTTACCTTTAGCAAACAGAAACTAAAATTCAGTTTTCATTCTAAGATTTCTGTCTTCTGCATTATTTATAAGCATTGATAAAATCGTAAAGGTTTGAATAAAAAATTATAAATATAGTGGTTAATCTTTCCAGAAATCTCTTAACCTCCATTGGTATTTTTCTCTATAGAAAGAGGACTATGATAATTTAGTGCACTTGGTTTTAAGTCACCAATTCTGCTGAAAGAACAGGAACTTCTTTCAAATCTATAAATAGTACTTAATATTTTTTATTAAGCACTCTTTTCTTACTTTGGCTGGTGACCAATTAAACCTTTAGAGGGTTTAATTTCTGAGTTGTTTGACATATTCTTTTCTTAGGCTATCGTAGGGATTACAGCAAAACCTACCCTTTTCCTTTGTTTGGTTTTCTGAAAGATCAACTCACAATTATGTCAGATTGATAAGAGAAAAGTTTATTTCCAAATACCACGTACATTGGGGAAAACCACAAGAGTGATTACCCAAAGTCTCAGTGGTGGTCAGAGAACTTTTAGAAGGGAGCGGGAGAATACGGAAAGTTATAGGTGTTGTAAATGCTTGCTAGGGAGGATGTATAGGGACAGAGGGAAACAGATTGACAGGTATTGTGTTTTAAATGATTTGGGGCCAGGTCTGCTAATATTCAGAAAAGGAAATCAGCAGCCCTTTTTGATTCTTAATCAGGTTACTCAGCTTTCATGTGCACAGAGGAAAGGCCTCTTCTGATCATGAATGGCCTTTAATTCAAAATATTCTTTATACCCAGCAGTCATATTTTGAGATGAAATTTCCTTAGGTCCTTTACTATTTGGAAAGTAATATATTTTTCATTTCTGAAAAAATATATTTTGAAGTAATTCTGAAATATATCTATTTTTTAGAGACAGTGTCTTACTATGTCACCCTCGGTAGAGTGCCTTGCTATCACAGCTCACAGCAACCTCCAACTCCTGGGCTTAGGCGATTCTCCTGCCTCAGCCTCCCGAGTAGCTGGGACTATAGGTGCCCAACACAACGCCCGGCTATTTTTTGTTGCAGTCTGGCTGGGGCCGGGTTCAATCCCACCACCCTCAGTATATGGGGCCAGTGCCTTACCCACTGAGCCACAGGCACCGCCCAGTGAAATATTTTACCACTTTGGAAATATTTCATTAGTTTAGTCATGGGAAACACTTCCTGCATTTTAAGATTTTTCAGATGTCACTTTCTTATTTCTATTTTTAGCATTTTATCAAATTACTGCATTTTAATGTTATAGCAAGCCTTAAGACCTCCTGAGATGAATTTCTTCAAAAAATGCATGTTGATAGATGACTATTGAGGGTCTATTGCTAATATGAAGAATCATTAAGAAAAAAGCTTTAATTTTAATACTGTTGCTCCTATCTGCTTCCCTTGCATTTGTATGTGAAAAATTTACCATTTCTATTCGCAAAATCTCTACGTTCTGAACCCAACATCATCAGTATCAATGTATTATGCAATATGTACTAATTGTGCTCCTAATATAGGCCTCTTCTTGATGGGATTCAAACTAATACAAAAGTATCAGTATTTATAGTTTACTCACGCCCATCCCATCCATGCTTAGTCACTTTTGAGTGCTTTGTTTTTCTTTCTTTCTTAAAGGATAGGAAGAAAATAAGATAATTTAATCCAAATATTCTGATTATAAAATTATTGTCCGGTTATGTGAAGATATATGACTGCTGACTTGTGTGTTTGCTTTTAGTTTGGTTCTTGCAATTCAAACATCAACTTATATATTTATCTATGATTGCTTTTATTTTTTTCAAGTACTTGACTTTAATGGTTGTTCTTACCTAAGGTAAAAAGAAATTTAATTCTGGCTCGGCGCCTGTGGCTTAACAGGCTAAGGCGCCAGCCACATATACCTAAACTGGCGGGTTCGAACCCAGCCTGGGCCCGCCAAACAACAATGACGGCTGCAACCAAAAAAAAAAAAAAAAAAAAAAATGGCCGGGCGTTGTGGCGGGCGTCTGTAGTCCCAGCTACTTGGGAGGCAGAGGCAAGAGACTCGCTTGAGCCCAGGAATTGGAAGTTGCTGTGAGCTGTGATGCCACAGCTCTCTATCCAGAGTGACAGCTTGAGGCTCTGTGTCAAAAAAAAAAAAGAAAGAAAGAAATTTAATTCAACTGGTGGTGAATAATTGAACTTAACTGAACCCAAGTCAAAAGATTTAACCATTCAGTTTCACAGTTTGATGAAGACTATTGGACTCACTTTTACAGTTCATACTATGTGCTATGTTGATGAAGAGAGGCTAGCTGAATAAAATTCAGACTTTTTATTTTTTTAATTTCATTTGGTTTTCCAATGCAGATAGACTGTGATGAATTTTAGAATATTTCTAAAGAAGAGAAATGAAATCTCAATCAGTAACGAAATAATAAAATGAGATTGATTGGCTTATGCTAGGTATATTTTTATTTAATTATTTATGTATTTTTTTTTGAAACACAGTCTTGCTCTGTCACCCCAGGTAGAGTGCAGTGGTGTCACAGTTTATTGAAATCTCAGTCCTGGACTCAAAGTGATCCTCCTGCCTCAGGCTCCTGAGTAGCTGGGCCTCCAGACCAGCAACAGGATGCCTGGCTGATTTTACTATTTTTAGGTGGGCAGGGTGAGGGGGGCGGCTCACCTTTGCTCAGGCAGATCCTAAACTGCCTGGGCCTCCCAGAATGCTTAGAATTACAGGTATGAGCCAGAGCACCTGGCCTATTTTTGAAAGAATTAAAGTAATGCAAAACATAGTTATTTGTAGTTATTTGTTTTTGAAACAGTTAATGTTAAATCGATTAATTTGTTACTAAATTTAGTGCTGTCCAATCATAAGCACTAAATATATACTGGTTGTTTAGAGGGGGTGGGAAAGTGATTTTAACTTGTTCTTGCTCTTTTGCAAGAAAAGCAGCTTTTAAAAAAGGAAAATATTTATATTATAAAACTATTTGCAACTAGTTAGAAATAAAGAAATAAATAAACCTTGAAATTAAAAAAAAAAGATCTTTAAGGTTTTGGTTTAGCTAATTTTTTTTTTTTTTTTTTTTTTTTTTTTTTTTTGAGACAGAGCCTCAAGCTATCACCCTGGATAGAGTGCTGTGACATCACAGCTCACAGTAACCTCTAATTCCTGGGCTCAAGCGAGTCTCCCGCCTCCGCCTCCCAAGTAGTTGGGACTACAGTCACCCACCACAACGCCCGGCCATTTTTTGGTTGCAGCCGTCATTGTTGTTTGGCTGGCCCGGGCTGGATTCGAACCCGCCAACTCAGGTGTACATGGCTGGTGCCTTAGCCTGTTGAGCCACAGGCGCTGAGCCGCTAATATTGTTTTTTAAAAAAGATTTATAGTATAGAGAGGGCGAGTGTCTAGTCAGGGAGATGGCCATGTGGTGGCATGATGTATCTACCAACATCCTCCTCTACCTCTACTTCTCCCAAATGGCATCACCTTTTTGTTCCCTACGGTTTAGAGAACCAGCCCTCAACCTCTCCCCCTACCCTCCACTGCCACCCTGGAGTAGACACAGTACAGATAAAAGCAAAACTAGAAACAAAGTTCTATTTAGACTCCTGCTGCTAGAGTCCCACCCTTCACCAATGGGGCCCTAGAAACAAATTATGTAAAATAAGCCTTTTCTTTAAACCACTGGTTTATTCAATTCTGGAGCAACAGAGGTATTTGAGTAGAGGTGAGCTGAGGAGGCAAAGATAATTTTAAAGAGTTAGGAGAATTTATTTATTCAATGCAATGAAGTATAAAGACATGAGGGCTATACCAGGACAGTCAGTGGTACTAAAATTGAAGCAATAAAATAAAAGTTATCAATCAGGAGGTACTAAATACTTAGATGTTTGGATTAGGAGAGTGACTTTGTTTAATAAAAAAGAAACAGTTTTTTAGGTATAAACTCCCATTTGAAATGTAAAACTGTTAGGCCAGGCATCTCTAGAGCAATGCTGCTTCCAAGGCAAGTCATTCTGGCTATTTTTTTTTCCTTTTTCACCTGAAATATTTTTATAATGAAATCTACTCTCAGGCCTGGCGCGGTGGCTCACACCTGTAATCCCAGCACTCTGGGAGGCCGAGGCAGGTGGACTGCTTGAGCTCATGAGTTCGACACCAGCCTGCGCAAGAGCAAGAACCTGTCTCTACTAAAAATAGAAAAACTGAGGCAAGAGGATTGCTTGAGCCCGAGTTGGAGGTTGCTGTGAGCTATGACGCCAAGGCACTCTACCCAGGACAACAGCTTGAGACTGTCTTAATAAAAAAAAGAAAGAAAGAAAATCTACTCTCAATGACATTGACCTCACAGAATTTAAGGTCTGGACTCCCTTCTTCACACTTAGGTAGTTCTGTTCAGCCTGTTGTAGTCATGGGATTTCTGGTAAGCTTTTGTTCTATTAAAATATTCTGTAGCTGAAGAGTTTGAGTGCTTTGGCTCTGTGAGTATCACCCATCCCACACGGAGTAGGGTTTCTCGGCCGGCCGAGACAGTCTTGTCAGGCTGAGCTGGACTTTTCCTGGTTGGGGAGGGCCACCCTGTGTCCTGCAAGGTGTTCACCAGCATCCCTTCCTGATAACCCAGGTATGACAATCAGAAATGTCTCCAAACATGGCTGGTTGTCTCCCTGGGGACAAATTCTACCCCTGCCATCCCTTCCTCAGTTGAGAACCACTAATATAGAGAACTCACAGGTCCAGTCCTAAGCAGAGATCTGGACCTGTTTGCAGCTTATTGCTGTTTTTTATATCTGCTTCTCCTTTGTTCTTCCACTGCTATGGTGATGTTAAACATGAGCTAACATTATATTATGGGTGATCTGTTAGCTGAATGGGTGAAAAAAGAAAAGAAGCAGGCTAGAGAGTCTAACAAGCTAGACTGATTACCACCCTTCTAAATTAACAGGAGAAAAAGGTTGCCTGGTTACCTGAAATAAAAGCAAAAGAAGATTCTAGGTACCAGCTTAAGTATTTCAGGACTGAAAAGCAAAACCTATTCGTCTTTCTACAGATACATGTATTAAAAAATAAAAAGCAGGTTGGTACTCGGTAGTGAATGCAGTACGCAGCAGTGGACAGCATCCATGAACAGTAAAAACTAATGAAGAATTGGGTTCAGGTGAAGAAAGGACAGACTTTTTGACTGAATAACAATGCTGAGAATTCACCATGACAAAGTAGGAAAACAAGGTCTTGGAATCCAGTAATTTGCATTTGAATCTTAACTCAAATGCAAGTGAACTCAGCTTCGCTTTTGTCTTGGGTAAGAAGTTTAATCCCTTTGAGCCCAGAATAAAGAAAAGAACTTATTTCCTTCAGGCTTTACACAGCTTGAGGAAAAGGACAAAATCTTGTACTAGTTATATTTCTAGTACCTGGAAAAAAATATAAATACTTATAAATCGGTTTAAGTATTAAAAAACAAAAAACAAAAAACAAGATCCTGGGGCGGCGCCTGTGGCTCAAAGGAATAGGGTGCCGGGTCCCATATACAGGAGGTGGTGGGTTCAAACCCAGCCCGGGCCAAAAGCTGCAAAAAAACGAAAACAAAAACAAAAACAAGAAAACAAGATTCCTTCCTATTAAAGAGTTATAGAAATCATTTTATGTATATTTTTAAATTTCTTTCTTTCCTAGGCATTACTGACCAGGATCATTTTATATTTATAAGACCTCTTGCTTTTCTAATATTTCAGTGTCATACCCAGTTCCACATTTACAGTGTTCATGAACGACTTGAGATTAACCAGGAATGGTAATGAATGATTTTGACTTATCTTTGAGTTTCTTTTTCAAACGTCAGAAACAGGGCATTTGAAAGATAAAGTTTTATACAAAAAGATTTAGACTTGTCCTGAACCATAATCATTACATCGTATATCAATAATCTTAATTTAAACCCTCTTTTTCAGGTCTAGTAATGATTACGTCACTCAGAGTGTCAAGGGAGAGGTTGATAACACCTTAGCGGGGAGGGGGGGGCCCACCAGACAGTAGTAGAGACTACCTTTAAGATCAAAAGACATAAGCAGCCTCATGCCTATAATTCCAGCACTTCAGGAGGCTGAGGCAGGAGGATCCCTTAGGCCTAGAAACTGGAGGCTGCAGTGAGCTGTGGTAATACCATTGCATTCCACTCTGGGTGACAGAGACTCTATCTAACAACAACAACAACAAAAAGACACGGGCCGGAAAAAAAAAAAAGGACATGCAGAGTCCTGGTACAGATTGTGCTGACTTCTAATTAACTGGCAGCATATAAAACAAGGGAGGCAGCTGGCTTTTGCTTTTATCTTTATAAGCCTTTCACTTCATTTCTATAAAGACTTAAAGCTTTGATTATTCAGAGATATTTAAAATTACCTCATCACATCAAAGGACTGTACAAGTATCACACTGTTTACACACCACTGATAGGTCTCATGCTTTTTATCCCCTCTCTACTCACAGCCACCATCCCATCCTCCTGCAGCAAATATACCCAGATCTCATCGTATCTCTCTTCTAATTTAAGGTAGGACCGCTACTCTTTTCTAAAAAGTCTCTAGAGATGGTCTAGATTATTTTCAGTAATTGGGAGAAACTGCCTCCAACGACATGCTTACAAAAACCCTACAGCACGTCAACCTCAGTGACAATGAAAAAGACAATCATGAAATATTGCCTGTTGAGTATAAACACAGTATACTTTTTGCTTCCCATGGTTGAAATAGGTAAATTGTAAGATTTTAGATATCAAATTCTTCTCTGATCTAACTTTCAGCATCAGAACCCCTGGACAATAGAAATTTGCTAATTCTGTGTAGTTTTTGGTGATTTATAAGACAAACAAATGAGAGGAAAGGGTTTTTATTTTCCAATTTTCTCATATCCAGAATATTACTTCATTCCAAAAGAACTGACACTTATCAAAAGTCCCACTTTCCCCTTTACTTTATGTTCTGCTGAACTTTTCTTTATGCATATCCCTTAGTCAAATAATTTATGGCAAGAGACAGCTGGACAAGTGAAACAATATTCAGTATTTTAACCAATGGTAACACTTAATGTGCCTGAAAAAAATGAATCCTATCGCAAAAGATACATCT
Organism: Perodicticus potto; assembly: GCA_963574655.1. Classification (NCBI taxonomy): domain Eukaryota; kingdom Metazoa; phylum Chordata; class Mammalia; order Primates; family Lorisidae; genus Perodicticus; species Perodicticus potto. The sequence continues at coordinate 2,839 of CAUYRH010004095.1, read as the reverse complement.
GGTATCCGAGTAAATTTCTCAAGCAAATTATAATGAAGGAAAAATTTAACTTATAGGTGATATTTTTATTTTTTTTTTGAGACAGAGCCTCAAGCTGTCACCCTAGATAGAGTGCCGTGGCATCACAGCTCACTGAGCCACAGGCGCCAAGCCAATGGTGATACTTTTAAACATTTATTTTTATTATTTATTTATTATTTTTTGAGACAGAGTGTATGTCGCCCTCGGTAGAGTGCTGTGCCGTCACAGCTCACAGCAACCTCAAACTCTTGTGCTTAAGTGATTCTCTTGCCTCAGCCTCTCAAGTAGCTGGGATTACAGGTGCCTGACACAACACCTGGCTATTTTTGTTGTTGTTGTTGTTGCAGTTGTCATTGTTGTTTTAGCTGGCCCAGGCTTTGAGCTGGCCAGCCTGGGGGTATGTGGCCAGTGCCCTACCCACTGAGCTATGGGAGCCACCCTTCTTTGAACATTTAAACTGTCAAAGCAAGTTATGCTACCATAAGCATCACCAAGAGATTCAAGTCCCTTACAATGCTGGTCAAGTCTTAATACACAGGGGAAGCAAATAAGTTACACTTTCTATAACACTCTCAATCCTGGAATTGAGTTTTGAAAGCTAGGTTTTCTAACAGTATACCTAACATACCATGAATTCAGGACAATCTGAAATTCATGATGTTCTCGGTCAAGCAAGTAACCTCCTAAGTAATGTGTTCAGACTGACAGGTTTCAAAACATGCTATACTAAAAAACAGCTCTTTTGCATACTGAACAGTTTAAGCAGATGAAATCTGAGAAATAGGAGGTGCAGGAAGGCCATAAAACCCCCCTTTATGACAGGTGCCCTCCCTAGAGCTAGAGGAAAGAAGCATCTTTTTCTTTCTTTTTTTTTTTTTTGAGACAGAGCCTCAAGCTGTCACCCTGGATAGAGTGCTGTAGCATCACAGCTCACAGCAACCTCCAATTCCTGGGCTCACGTGAGTCTCCTGCCTTCGCCTCCCAAGTAGCTGGGACTACAGGCGCCCATCACAACGCCCAGCCATTTTTTGGTTGCAGCTGTCATTGTTGTTTGGCAGGCCGAGCTGGATTTGAACCTGCCAGCTCAGGTGTACGTGGCTGGCGCCTTAGCCCGTTGAGCCACAGGCGCCGAGCCATCCAACCATTCTTAAGGGTTCATCTGTCATAAACCTAAAAAGTGAAACATAAGATTTTCTCCTAACACTGTTTCCTTTGTACTTTTGTTTTTTAACTGAGTCTGCTTTTCTGAATAAAATATTTGTCTTTCTAGGACTTAAAGCATGCAAATTCTTCTGATGTCATAAAAATCTTAAGATGATAAATAATATACAAAAAGAGGAAAAGTTGAAGAGCTGTCTAAAATACATAAGTTCAGAGGGCACCCGTAGCACCAGCCCCATGTAGCAGGTTCACACCCAGCCTGGGCCTGCTAAAGAAAATAAATTAATGAAAATAAAATAAACAAAAAATACAGCCCATATTAAAGGTAAGACATTAAGATACAGATAATGGATAAGGCAGGAATGTTTTTAAATGATTTCCTTTGTTACAAAGCACTAATTTATTGAAGTGCTATGGACATATACATGTTTTATTACTATATTATACTTCAAATACTTTAGGAAACAATGCTAAGAAGAAAAAATAGGAGTTGATGAAATCTCATAATGCCTTTGTAGAAATAAAGACTTAGTGGAAAATTTCAGAAAGCTACAAATACTGTATTAGGCCTATTAACTAAAACAATATGATCTAATGTTCACCAGTATCTAATTATTATGGTATAGAACACAGTTAATTGGCTCAGTGCCTGTAGCTCAGCAGGTAGGGCACCAGCAACATACACTGGAGCTGGCAGGTTTGAATCCAGCCTGGGTCTGCCAGGCAACAATGACAACTCCAGCCAAAAAATAGCCGGGCATTGTGGGGGGCACCTGTAGTCCCAGCTACTTGGGAGGCTGAGGCAAGAGAAGCACTGAAGCCCAAGAGTTTGAAGTTGCTGTGAGCTGTGATGTCATTGCACTCTATAGAGGGCAAGATAGTCAGACTCTGTCTCAAAAAAAAATATATATATATAGCTGGGCATTGTGCATTGTGGCAGACACCTGTAGTCCCAGCTACTCAGGAGACTAAGGCAAGAGGATTGCTTGAGCCTGAGAGTTTGAGGTTGCTGTGAGCTATGATGTCATAGCACTCTACCAAGTGTGACAAAGCAAGATTCTGTCTCAAAAAAAAAAAAGAACACAGTTAATTCATTCATAGAAATCTAAAGTTTTACAGTACAAATGCTTGCCAAATTTCCATACTGCTAATCTGGACAAGTGAGCATAAAACTCATCAGACGTATTTAAAAATGTTTTCTTTTAGGAGGAAATGCTGGAGAACAGAAAAAAAAAAGAAGACTAAAAGATAAGAGAGAGAAACTTGTAAAGCTATTTAAAAGGAGAGTCAACTATGCCTATAATAAATACAAAAATTTCTGCTTTGAATGGGTAATACAGAAAAAAGCAAAGATGAAAAAAAAAGAACTTGTTTATCCTTCCTTGAGTCTATTACCTTTCATGATTAAAAAGAAACTCCTGGGCTCGGCGCCTGTGGCTCAATGGGCTAAGGCGCCAGCCACGTACACCTGAGCTGGCGGGTTCAAATCCAGCCCCGACCCGCCAAACAACAATGGTGGCTGCAAGCAAAAAATGGCCGGGCGTTGTGGCGGGTGCCTGTAGTCCTAGCTACTTGGGAGGCGGAGGCAAGAGACTCGCTTGAGCCCAGGAGTTGGAGGTTGCTGTGAGCTGTGATGCCACGGCACTCTGTCCAGGGT
>CAUYRH010004093.1:0-44366 GCA_963574655.1 Perodicticus potto | reverse complement strand
TAAGGGAATCACTTGGAGTTTTAAAAAATGTTTACTTGTCTACTCTGATAGTGCCAGGCGCCCGGTGACTTTGGCAAAGAGGAACACTTCTACACTGCTGGTGGGAATGCACACTAATTTGTTCCTTTTGGAAGGATGTTTATAGACATGTTTTAAAATCAAACATCTTTGTCTCCTTGAAGTTGGAAAAATTACTTTTAAAAGAGAAACACAGTTATATCAGTGCTTATATCAAACTTTTGTTGAGTGTACAACATAATCATCTGGAGGGCTCCTAAAACCAAACTATGGGCTTTACCACCAGGATTCCTTATTCCCTAGGCCTGAGGTAGGTAGGGCTCAAGCATTTGCATTTGTAAGTTCTTAGGTAACAATGATGCTTCTGGTCCAGGCAGCACTGAATTAGACTAAACGCTTGAACTTTACCTTTGAATTAAAAACAATGTAACCTAAACATTTGTACCTTCAAATTAATTTGAAATTAAAAAAAAAAAGAATTAGACTAAACAAAATCAGTGAATACCAGAGCTGGAAGAAACATTAACTTCCTCCAGTTCAGCTCTCAGATATGAGACAATTTGCTCATGGTTACATGACAAGTTAATGGTAGACTCCATCTTAAAATCTAAATTTCCTAATTCTCAGACCAGAACCTTCCTACCTTCCTCTGTTATGGAGTGAATGCATGGTTGCTTTTGCTTACCTTCTATAATATAATAATCATACACATATATAACATATTTTGTATAATATATAATATTATATACGTACTTTGTATATATTGGTGTGTGTTTGCGAGTTTCTAGAAAGACTTAGAGTTTGAATTAAATGTGAACATTTCCTGTTAGTAAGACAAATAAACAACTCAGTTCCTCACATGAGAGTTTCAAATTCCTTTGTGCTTTGAAACTACCTTGTAAGAACAATTTGCTTCTCAACTTTTATTTCCCTTGTCATACACCTGAACTGTGCTCACCCCTGCTCAGTCCTTCTTCTTTTACAATCTCACACTCCTAAGAGGCAAAAAGCATGAACATCTCAGATAAACTAATGTTATTATTAAAGACACTTGAACAATTTAACTACTTCTTACTAACAGGAACATTATTGTGCTTCCCAGAAGGGGTTTCGTTGCCTAAGCAAGGGGTCACCAAATTTTTTCTGTAAGGGGCCAGATGGTAAATATTTTAGGCTTTGTGAGCCATATTGTCTCAATCACAACTACTCAGTTCTGCTGTTGCAGTGTGAGAGTTGTCATAGACAATATACAAATAATGAGCATGGATGTGTTCCAATAAAACTTTATTTATGGACACTAACATTTGAATTTCATATTTCGCACATCGCAAAATAATATTCTTCTTTTGGGGTTGTCTTTAAGCATTTAAAAATGAAAAAGTCATCTTCACTTGTGGGACATATAAAAATAATAGCAAGATGGATTCAACACAAGGTCTGTAGTTTGCTGACCACTAACCCATGCTTTTCCTTCCTCACTCCCTCTCCCTTCACCCTTCATTCTTCCAATGGGGTCAAGGTGTCAATGAGCATTTCTTTTCTGCCATTAAAGTCTATTGCTGGGGAAAAAATTCTATTGCTGGTAATTAACATATAAAAAAGTTTTGACCTGAAATACAAACTAAAACTACAAGGAGATGTCACATCAATTTGGCAAAGGTATAAGAAAGGTTATAATCATTGCTAGTCAGGGACACAGAGAAGAGTTCCCTAATGTTAGGGGGAATTGGTACAAGCAGTTTTGGAAAGCAATTTCACTTTTTTGTATGCATTAAGGATCTTAAAGTGTTCATTTTTTTTTTAATACAGACTCAGAAAAGAATCCATCCTAAATAAATGACCAGGAATACATACAAAGCATAGTTGTTCCCTAATGATCAAAGATAGGGTAAATATGCTTATTGAAGGATTTATAAAAATGAAAAATTTGAGAGACCTTAAATGTCCAATCATAGGAGAATTTTAGTTCACTTTAGTTAATTCATGCACTATTGAGTGACTATCTCTGCATGTAGTATTAAGGGTTTATACTTGTTTAGACATTGCCATTTTCTTCAGGCTTCCCACAAGGAGTACATATGCCTTTGAGAATTAAGGAAGATTATAAGCAATTAACAAATACAAAGTGATGGAAAAAATCCCCTAAAATAACCAGAGTCAAAAAATATTTAGCTTTTTTTCTATCTGAAGTCTTCCAAAGGTGCCGATTTTACCCTATTCCTTTGGTACATATGTGACCTCCGACTCTTTTCACCTACTTTGACACTTCTCCCATCTCCACAACTTTTCTCTACCAATTCTCCTTAGCTCTTGGTAGGAGACATCTTTTTTCCAACTGTGGTATAATTCTCCTAAGAACAAGGTGTTCTTGCAGTCTCAGTTTCTTGCAGCATGCCAACTGTTTCTGACGCTTAATTTGGACTGTTTTTTTCATTTCCTATATTGGTTTCTTGAGGAAACCAAGTTCTCTGATGCCTTAGTCAGAGGAAAATGTAAGTATTCACACAGGTCTGCACTCAGCAATCTCTTCCTTTTGCTATAGGTCAGGATGCCTGCCCAGCTAGGAAGCATTCTGAGAGTTAAGTAGAAAGCTTTGTAGCTCCTCTTTACTTCCCCTCTGTTTTATTGTGCTTTCCTCTTTGTTTTTCATAAGAGATCAGTTATGTTTCTATGAAGATGAGTATCTTCAGGGAAAATGAGTCCATTTGCTTACCATGACCATCTCATTTCTCAATAATGGTTCTAGATATTAGGACATTGGGAAAGCTCTTCTTTGCTTAAAAAAAGTTACTTTAGCACCTACTATGTCTCTGTCATATTGTTTCTTCTTTTTTTCACATTGGGCTCATGGTTGCAGGGCCATAGCTTATGGCTATGCCTGTTATGTATTATATAGCTCTAGGTGTGACATCACACAGAACACGAAGTACCACCTCCCCACCAGTGTTTTAGTAGCCATGCAGTAGTTACTGCTGAGATTAATTAAAAGAAATATGAATTAGAATAATTGAATAACATAACTGGAAAAGACTTTAAATCTATGTTTGTAAGCATCTCTTCACATCATGGCAGATACATAAAATGAAAATAATTTTTTTACAGTATATTGGGAAGAACAGACCAGGATGGTTGTAGCTGAAAATGATTGGCCTAGAGGCTTTTGCTGTCCAAAACTATGCCTACTCATCATGAGAGTTGATCAATATCTTGGCAAGCTTGTAATCTACTGGAATCTAGACATACTAGAATGCCTTGGCATAGCAGTTGGGCAATTCTACCTTAAAGATTAGTTCAACTAATATTTGTTGGGTGCCCACTGTGGACGAGATGCTTCACAAAGCAGTAAAGCAGACTCAGACCTTGTTCTCAGCAATTTATGGGAACAGATTTGTTAGCAGGTCATTTAAATTCTCCCTGATCTATTCCATGCTCACTCCCTGTGCTTTATAGATTAGGAAACTATGAGCCATTTGCTGACCACAATAGCACAATATGACTGAGTGTTTGAGCTGGGGAAGTGGAAGGATTAAGGAATAGAAGGTATTCTATCTGTCCACCTGCACTCATTAATTTAACCTTCTACTTAGAATGTTTTTCTTAAAATGTGTGCTTTTTTATCCCTCTAACCAATACTCATCTCAAGGAGGCACTTCAAGCTACATCCCAACGTAAATGGGGGAGAAGTCGATCTAACTAAAGGCTTGTTAAATCTTATAATGTTCCTCATGCTGGCACTGTTCATACGATAAAGCTGTTCTTATAGATTCAATAGCAGAAACTAAAGATTTGTTTCAGCTGCAGTCTCTAGGTACTTACGCAAATGTTATGTAAAATACTAAAATGAGTTTTATGTCAAGAAAAATCTAAGAGATTATTCACTTGGGATTACTAGGCTCACAGGGTTAGTTAAAGTCACCAAGAAACCTCAGCCCCTGGTCAAAATACCTACTCTTGGGGACCTGATAGAAGGTACCAAAGTAGCTGAGATAAACTCAGTTGCAATTCTCAAATGGCTATTCACATTTTTCCTGCATGAGAGACAGAGAGCAAAGATAAAGCTCTGATTCTCCTCTCTGGAGATCCAGTCACTGAACTAGAGACTTTGGCTTTGTATGAATCACTTGAGTTTTTTGAAGCACATTTAAGATTCCTCACTTTTATAAATAGACAGATTCTAGCAGAGGGGCAGGGGAGGAGGTGTGAGTCTCTGGCTTCAAGTGAATGAGATCATTCTGCAGCCTTCCCGGTTCTCAAACTGCAGATGTCACAAGGTGAGAATGAATCCTCAACTTGTTCTGGTTTCCAGGTTACAATCCCTCTGCTTTTTCCCTACTTCCCTTAGGGATTCTGTGGAAGACTCCTGCAATGATTGTCTGCAAAACCACTTGACAGGCAATCATTCTTACAGGCAGCAGACACACACATAACCCCTCTGAAACTCTCTTACCAAAGAGTTGAAAGCTCTTATGCATAACAGGTTTAAGTATAAACATGTGTTTTTGCCATTCATCATTTCCCCTCTTTAAAGAAGCCATTATGTGATCATATTCTGGGAGGCAACACAATCTACAGCAGGTGAGCTCCTTAATTGGCCTGCCTAGGGAGTAGCTGAAGTTGGGTTCAAAAGGTATTGACCTTATGGGTTTGGTTAGTAAGAGTTTGCAAATGGAGTTGTAAAACCTCAATAGAGCCTCTTGGACCCATAGGAGAGGAATGGAAGCCAATGTGAATATTTCAGAAGAAGTGATGGAAAGAAAGAATGCAAATGCAAAGAGGTTTGTGGTGTTAAATGCCAACAATGTTTAGTTGCAAAAATAGCCATATTTATTCCTATAACAATCCTACATGGTCTCATGGGCTCACTCTGGACCTTTACATTTCTTCATTCATCTTCCTTCATGGAACAGTCTGGGTAGGGGTGATAATGATAAAGCATGAGGAAGGATGGGGAACATCCACAAACCACAGAGGTTAATGGCAGAGCCAGCACATTCCTGTTCTCAAATTTTGGTTGTTCCTGTTTTGTTTAGAGTCTGAATAATAATCACAGCAAAGAAAAGGTGAGACACAATCATGGCTGATATGTTTTATCAAAAGCAAACTATATAATTCAAGTCTAAATGATCATTTTAAGTAGACTATATTATTGAAATTAGTTGGGTGATGAGCAATTTGCTTTGTTTTCTTGAGGAATAAGTTTGCATGTTGTGAATGCTTTCAAGAGGGGCTTCCTAAACCTCATTAATTCAATTAATATTTCTTGAGTGCCTACTATGGATGAGGTGCTGAGAACAAAACAGTGAAGCAGACTCAGACCTTGTTCTCAGCAATTTATAAGCACAGATTTGGTAAGAGGTCATCTAAATTCTCCCTGAAAGCCATGAGCCATGATGAGAGCACACAGGAGGAACATTAAAACCTATGGTGGTCAGTGGTAGGAAAGATTTTCTGGAGGAATGTCTGGGATGAAGCATGAAAGATGAGTAAGACTTATTTGGATGAAGAAAGGGGAGAAAGAATGTTCTAATATTGGGAGTCTGTTCAAATCCCTGGGGGTGCTTTGAAGGAGACTACATTGCCAAGAGGTATGTGAGGCAGAAGCAATAAGGGGGAAAATGATAAAGGCTCTGTGTGTCTAGTGGTCAGTTCCATTGTATGTAGTCTAGTCCCTTTTGGTCCAGAGTACTGCATTCGGGATTTACTACATTTGGTTCCTATACTGTTTCTAAAGCTGTGCCCATTACTAATGCAAAGAGGTATGCAATTAATAGTTGGGGAAAGGAACGTCAATTAACCATTTCCCAAAAAGGAAAATAAAGACCTTATTGAGACACCAGAAATAAAGGTGGAAATAATAACTCTTGGATGTCGTGAAGTTTCTCAGCATGAATTATCAGGAAGTTCCAAAATTTTCATAAGCAATCATTGTCAAGAATTTAGCTTAGTTCCTATTTTATTGTGTCGAATTTTCAGATTACATGCTGGTATTAATTTCTGGAGGAAAATTTTAAGGGTAAACGATGAGCTTTCCAGATGGCTATGACTATAATTGGCACGAGTTTTATGTGAGTAAACCACATTTTTGCAGTTTTTTCATCTACCTTTGTTATTACTTTTGGAACAATAATCATTATTATTGTTGGCAGATTTCCCAGATTCTACCTATATTTTAACAATAACAAAAACAACAACAATAATGAAATTTGACTTTAGTACAAAACAGATTATAATACACTTGTACAGGCCAAAATTCTAACCTTTCCATGATGCATGTCACTTACATGAATGCATGATTAAAAGGTAAGCTCTGGATCTAGTTCTCATAAAGTGTCTAGTCCATAATGAAATATTTTAACATCCCTTGGACTTGAAACCAAGGTCAGTGATTTTTATTTTCTTACCTAAAGGCTCTGTTCTCCATTATAGCGAATTGTTGGCTTCATCTGTTATGTCTTTGAGAGGTATCAGCTTCTACTATGCAATATTTGCAAAACTTCTGATTTTCCCAAGAGAAGTAGAAAGGAAAAGAGAGAATGCTTGAAATTTCCCAGATATTAAGTTATTCCTTCCATCATCTTTGAATTTCCTATTTCCTACTAGGTCTACTCACACGAATCTCGTAACCATCAAAAGAGTAGAACAAAAAGAACTGTTTTTTGTTATTACTATTTATGGACCATTTATTGAACTACATGTTAGGCATATGAGAGAGATTATTTTAATCCTCACAATAAACCCAGAAGTTAGATTCTGTATTTCCATTTTTAATGAAACACTTTCAGAGGGATTAAGTAAATTGCCAACAACTATGCTGCCATTATAATTGTCACATGTGATTTCCAAGTCTATGCTATCTATACCATGGCTCAAAGGTATTCCCACTCCTAGGTGACTTGTTTCAAATCATCCAGAGCATTTGTTGTGTTAAAACTTGTTAAAACCTCTGAATTTAGGTTGGAGGCTGCAGAACTAAAGCAAAGGAAAATGCAAAATTGTGCTATTAAAATGACAAATATTCCAGATGTAGGTAATTAGTATGATAACCTATGCGTAAAAGAGAATTGTAAAATTAGCAAGATCAGCCTTGCAATGCTGTTAACCATATTATAACTCTTCACATGATTTTTCTCCCACCGTGAAATGGTCTTGTGAATGCCTCATCTCAATTTGTTTTATCATATGGTACAGATCATCAGTGCCACACGCTACTGTGAATACTGTGGTTTTCACAGTGGGATATTTTTTATCTCTGTGAATTGGTAAATTAAAATTTCACCTAGGGTGATCTTGCACCAAAAAATATACTGATGACCTTGACAGCAATTCTGTATTTTTCCCCTCTCATTTGCTTTTTGATAATTTTCTTCTTTTATTTCTACTCTGAATCACCTACTATAAGATATGAAGGCCCAGACAAAGAGGCCAGTCCTGTGTGGCTTGAGCCCTTTCTCAAGAGGCAGGCTACTGGAAAGGTAGAGAGCTTTATTTGAGAGAACAGTGAAATAAAGATACCAGGTTAGATAGAGACATGCCATTACATTCTTCTGAGAAGCAGCACTTGTGGGCTAGCAGCTTGGAAAAGCTAGCCAGAATATAAGCACAAATTATAATCACAAATTAGGCTAGAAACAATACATTCAATGGTAGTCGTGAAACTAACCCATAATGGAAGGATGAGAAAAGCCAGGTTCTGTGATTGCAGAGAAGTATTTGGGGAAGGTGAGGAGTTTGATCTGCTTTGCTCCAGAAAATTGTAGCACAGCTAATATTAATATAAATTCTGCCTCCCTTTCATTCTTCATCTCATCTAAACTCCCCTTCTCCATTTTACCTTTAGACCTACCACAAAGTCATTTCTGGCAATTCCCTGTCTTCCCACAGGGTTTCAAATTTGAGCTAGCAAGCGCATGGGGCTAGAGGCAAAAGTTCTGATTAACGAACTTGGGCCTTGTGAAGTTCAAGTGACAAGAGAAACTGATTGATATAAAATACTTTGTCGAACCACAATAGTCCGTGATGTTTTCTGTTTTTACTTTGAGTCGAATTTGATTTGTCACAATTCAAAAAATAGAAAGAAAAAAAAAAAGAATAGAATCCTCTCCAATGAAAAACAAAATGAATAGATAAAATGATACATATCTGTATGTAATTAAGATATGCTAACATGAGCTGACAGAGGATCTTGTCTTAATGATAAAAAATAAACTAGGAACAAAACATGATTTTCAGAGGAAAGATAGAAGCATTCATTCATTCATTTTACACATATTTATTTTATAAATACCTATTTTATGCTAAGCACTGTGCTAGATTCAAAATAAAGAGTACAAAGCAAAACAGAGATGGGCCTTGCCCTTGAGAGTTTATATTCTGGTGGAGGGCAAATGATAAATATCAATTTGTAAACTGATAAAAGTGAAGGCAATTTTCAGGGTTCTTGGATGGATGATATTTAGATAATGCAGTTATTAGGGAAGGCCTGTTCAAGGAGGCTTGAAAGAGGAAATGGAGCTTCTAGTCAGAGGTGGAGAGTCCTGCCGCACTGGATGTTTCAGGAGAATGTCCCAACACAGCAGGTACTTGTGGTGTTCCGGGATGGAAAGAGGAGCTGCAAGTGGGCAGGCTACGTGATGGGAAGTGGACAGTGGGACACATGCCAAGTGGTGCAGGGTGGTGTAGTAAGAACCCAATTAACAACAAGTTGTGTTGCCAAAACTCATTTGTAAGATCACTGCCGGACACTTGGAAGAAATTTACTCATAGAAAGAACAGTATAAATGGCTCTCAGCTGTCCAGCCTGCAACAATCCACTTCACTTGTACTATCTCAGCCAAACCACCAAAAGTTACAGTATGAGAGGGAAAAGGCATTGAGTTCCAACTTGTACAGTGAGGAGACCCCATCTGTAGCCTTCTATGAGCTGTAGCACAGGTCCCTTCCATGCAATTCCATATGAGTCGATTCCTTTTCAGACCCGTTTTCTGTGTCATGCTCATCATACCATGTCTACCAGGAGTAGTTTTCTCCTATTGGCTTTGATTTTTTGTTGTTGTTTTTTGATTTTTGAGAGAGTCTCACTTTGATGCCCTTGGTAGAGTGCCCTGGTGTCATAGCTCGCAGCGATCTCAAACTCTTAGGTACAAGAGATCCTCTTGCCTCAGCTTTCCAACTAACTGGGACTATAGGTGCCCACTACAATGCCCAGCTAGTTTTTAGAGATAGGCTCTCACTCTTGCTTGGGCAGGTCTTCAACTCCTAAAGTCAGGCAATCTACCTGCCTCAGTCTCCCAAAGTGCTAGAATTGTAGGCATGAGCCACAGTGCCTGGATCATTTTGTTTTGTTTTTAATCATTAAGAATACGTTTGAGTTTCACCAAAAACTCAAAGAAATCACAAAATTATAAAATGGTGGGAAATATTTTTGCCAAAAAAAATCAGGGGCAGGGGGAAGGGGGTACAATGACTCACATGTATAATCCGAGCCCTTTGAAAGGCTGAGGTTGGTGGATTGCTTGAAGCCAGAATTTCAAGGCCAGCCTGGGCAACATAGTGAGACCCTATTTCTACACAAATTAAAAAATTAGTTGAGTATGGTGGCACACACCTATAGTTCTAGCTATTCAGGAGTCTGAGGTAAGAGGATCTCTTGAACCCAGGAGTTTGAAGTTACAGTGAGCTATAATTGTACCACTGTACTTCAGCCTGGGTGACAGAGACAGACTTTGTCTCTTAAAAGAAAAATGGGACTGTGTTTTTGATATCTGACTGCTAAGTTCCTGGTCCCTATGTCCTTCTTGTCCTCATGGCTGGGGCCTCTCACCTCTACCTGTGGCTCAGGTCTTGGCTCAGTCACTAGGGCAGTCAGATTTAGCAAATAAAAATACAAGATGATCAGTTAAGTCTGAATTTTGGATAAATAATTTTTTTAGTATAAGCTTCCTGCAATATTAAAAAAAATAACCACTAGAACAGAATTTATACTTATCTGATATCCAAATTTAACTGGGTGTTGAGTCTAGACAGCCATGCCCATAGTTGGAATGTGAGACCTAGGCCTGGGGCAAGTGGTTCAGCTTTTGCCGTGGTTCCTCGTGGGCTTTGTCCCCAGGCCCAGCATCTGGACCTCTGCCTTGTGCCCTCTCTTCTGAGTGACTCTTGATTCTCTACTTGATGTCTTAGTTCTTCCAAAGGCTGGGGCTAGCCCTTCCTTATGCAGGCTTCAGGGAGTGATATCCTGTACCCATGTAAGGTCTTTGGGTGATTCGCTACTATTTACTTACAGGTCTCCCTAATGCTTTTGTATTCATAGGACTTTGTATCTGTTCAGTGCAAAAAAGGGCATAAAGGTGAGTTGAATTCTCTTTGCCTCTTTTTACCTATGAAAACTTGTGTTCAAGTTTCTGACTTTCAGTGTTTTTAATTGTACAATGGAGTAATAGTAATCAACTTACAGGGTCGCTATGTGGGTTTGATATTGTAGTTGCTCGATGAATATGAGATCTTCCACCTGTCATGATTAGACACACTGGTTTGCTTCTAGGCCCCTTTATACTGTTTACCTATTGAATTTCTTCCTCTTGACAAATGCTGGGGATTCTCCAACACCTAATAGATTTAGGACTCGGTAAAGCCCTCTATGGGTCTGACTTTATCCCTCAATATGAGAATAAATACATGATAAATGAATGAATAAAATTTCTGCTCCGTTGATCCTGTGTCTGCCTGATTTCTGAGTCCCAATCATCTAATTCCTGTCTTCAGATATGGTTATAACATTGCTGGCTGCCATGGGATCCTATTACCTCTATCCCTCTCCAGCCATCCTTAGTGGCCGGTGGGATGGTTGGTCAAGTTGCAGTGAGAGCCGCCTTCATGGCCCTTTCCAAGACTCTCCTGATCCAGCACATGATGTCTATCCTAATGCTGGACTTGGTTTGCTTCTTTGCAAGGTACCATTTCCATTTTGAGACTTTTAAGGTACCTAGATGGACAGGTAGTATCTATTTGCCATAACTCTGAGGCCCTTGAATTGGATCCTGTGAGTTCCTCCTCATTAGAGCATCGTGGTTGGCTGAGAAGGACAAGTTACTTATCTGTGTGCTTCTCAAATAGATGGTGAAAGTCTTTGGATGCTCTACATTCACCGTCTCCTAACATGAATCTGGCATGTCCTTTATGATCAGCTATACCCAACCTGTGTGATGTCAGCTCCCTTTAAACAGACATGGGTATTTAAAAACATGAAACTTTAGGGTTTTTTTTGTTGTTGTTTGTTTGTTTGTTTTGCAGTTTTTGGCTAGGCCAGGTTTGAACCCGCCACTTCCAGCATATGGGACCACTGCTCTATTCCTTTGAAACACAGGGACTGCCCATGAACCTTTAGTTTTGTTTCTGAGGTCCTATCCCTGGACTCCAAATTTGCCATTAACCAAGATACAGCTATTCATCGCACTTACCACCTTGGTGCTGTGTTCTGAGCCCAGAAGGGATTGGGGAACAGGAGAGAGACAGCTTGGGCTGTGTATCTCACCTTGAAATTATTCCTATTCTCTTCCTCTTCCCAGACAAAGAACACCCCATTGGGAATGGAGACTTCCACCTTCTCTCTGGCCCTCCCCCACTTCCCACTTTCACTACCTGATTTTTTTTCTTTTTAATGTGATTGAAGCTTAAAAAAAGAAAAAAAATCACATTATAACATTGAGGATTAGGATGCAGAAAAATAAATCCTGCAATTTCTTCCACAATAACATGACAACAACCTCAAACTAAACTTCTTGCCCTCACTTTCCAAATAGAAGTAGTTAACTTTCCAATTAATTTTTAAAACAAAGCTAAAAGTTCCCCCTCTAGGCAACTCTATCCAGAGATAGCTTCTAGCTCAGAGAAGCTGGTAATTTGCATATAAAGACTTCTTTTAATTACTCCCCAAAACCTGCAATTTTTGTAAACTACCTCTGACATAAACTGCTACTGTATCTTATTGCAAAAGAATTCCTGTGAATCTAATTCCAGGGAAATCAGTCTTGCTGGGGAAAGAATTTTCTACATAATGTTGAGCCCCCACTGCCAAATTTCTGCTTGTAGCCTCTTCTGAACCTCTTGGATCATTTTCTAGGATGTAGTAAAGGGCTTTTTAAACCAAAAGCAAAACTCACTAAATATTCCTTGAATTGGATTAGGGCCTTTTACTTTTCCGCAGGTCTGGTTTGATCATAGTTTGTTCAGTTTAAGTCCCTCAACCTTGACACTGTGGACATTTTGGATCAGGAAAGTTTTTTTTTTTTATAATTGTCTTTATTATTAAATCATAGCTGTGTACAATAGTGCAATCAAGGAGTACAATGTGCTGGTTTCATATATAATCTGAACTATTTTCATCAAACTGATTAGCCTTCTTGGCATTTTCTCAGTTATTATATGAAGACATTTGTATTCTGCATTTAGTAAGGTTCGCCTGTACCCTTCTAAGATGCATTGTAGGTGTGGCCCCACCAATTACCCTCCCTCCACCCTCACCCAACCCCTCCCCTCCCCTCCCTTGCCCCTTTCCCCATAGCAGGAAAGTTTTTGATGTGAGACTCCATTCCGTGCATGGCAGGGTATTTAGCTATAGTGCTGACCTCCATCCCTTAGATGCCTCCTCTCCCACTGGGACAACCAAAAATGTCTCTAAGTATTGCCAAATGTCCCCTGGGGAACAAAGTCACCTCCAGTTGAGAAGTACTGCTCCAGTGAGATCCATGTTAAGGTGAATTGAAAGAATTTCAAAGAGGAAAGGGAGAAAGACCTTCTCTGGATACACATGTTTATTCTCCGCCCTTCAGAATTTATCTCCCCCTCTCCTTCTTCTGCTTCTCTTACCTGCCTCTGTTCCTAATCCAACAGAGCCAAGTGCCTGCAGATATTAGGACATTGGTTCTTAAGAGACCAGAAAAACTAAATTCTCAAGAACCAGAAAATTAAATTCAAAGGATGTTTCAAGAAGAGAATCATAAAATCTGGAATAGAAATAGAAGATGAATACATCCTCTTAAATTGTCTCTAACTCACATCTTCCTCTAAAAGCCCATATTTAAAAGTCTGGGGGTAATATGCATTGAGTATGCACTAACCTCCAAGGTTTCTTATTACATAGGTTTTATTGGTTATTCTTCTTAATAATAAACATTCAGGAGAGTTCAATATAATCATCCCCTTTATCCCTTTTTCACAATAAGAATGAGAAGCCTCAGAATAGTGAAGTGACTTGTCCCAGTTCACCCAGGTAGTAAGTGACAGAGCAGGGATTCAAACGAAGACCTGAAGATTATAAACACCATGTTCTTCTCCCTTGAACATGTCCTTTTTTGTGTTGGCTTTGGCATGTGCAACCCATAGGAAAAGATTTCTGCTCTATTGGGGACTTTGTATAAGATAGTTTTACAATAGTCAAATCTTATTTTAATATGCCAGGAGATAATATATGCATATCCCGATGCCAGTCTTCCCCCTAAACCCCCAACACTTTTTATAAGGTGATTTTTAAATGCTACTAAACCTTTGTAGTTGTCTGGTTAAGGACTCTTGACCTACATAATTAAGCTGTTTTTCCACAGTCCAGTCTTGTTCATTATTTTCTGCACGTTGGCACCTTCTGCCTTTTGAATAAATAACATCTAATAAAGATAACCCCATAAAATTTGCATAGAGGATATATGTTTGACTGAGAACATATGTTGGATGAGGTGTACCTACTTACCACCCAAATGTTTAAACAATGATAATAAAGGGAGCTGCTGTTATGTTACATTGCTGAAGCTAATGTTTATAATGTTCATTTCCAATGGGCCATAATACAGCCTTGCATATAAGGGAGGAGCATTTGCCAATGTTTTTTCTCCACAGTATGTAATGAAATAATCATTCTCCTCTCCTTTCTGGCATAAAATTTTGAACAGAATTATAGAACCACAGAAGTTCAGACTTGCAAGAGCAGTTAAAGATCTGGTTTCAAGTCTAGGTCTGTCGTCTATAAACCATACCACTTTGGACTAGTCACTTGACATCATAAGCCTCAATTTTCTCATCTTAAAATTGGAACAATATTTTATATCGGATAGATAGATTGGAATGACTAGTAAGCAAAGGTGAGAATACAATGTAAAGATTAGAATGTTGCATAAATTTAAATTTGGTGAAGACATTCATGAACTATACAGATCACCCAAAGATAAGTAAAAAGAAACCCTCGGCTTCAAGGGGTTCATCTTCTAGTGCTGGGGTTCCCAACCCCAGGGTTGCAAACCAGAACCTGTTAGGAACCAGGCCTCACAGCAGGAGGTGAAGGGCAGGTGAGTGAAGCTTTATGTGTGTTTATAGCCACTCTTCACTCAATCACTGCCGGAACTCCGCCTCCTGTCACATCAACAGTGGCGTCACATCCTCATGGGTACGGGTCCTGTAAACTACACATGAGCGGGATCAAGGTTGCACACTCCCGATGAGAATCTAATACTCCCCACCTCCAACCCACCCCCATCCATGGAAAAATCGTCTTCCATGAAACCAATCCCCTGTGCCAGAAAGGCTGGGAGAGCCCTAGTAGAAATGTACAAACTAATGACGGTAACGTAAGAGATACCACAAGCCCTATTAGAGAAGATGGCAGAAACAAGACAGGAGAAAGTAACAGTGTCTGCCACTGAAATACTTATCATGGACGGGTCATTTGAAATGGATTATAAAAGATTATTATGGAAGAGCTGGCATGATTGGGGATGATAATTTGTTTAGAGTAATTGAGTGAAAAAGAGTCAAAGTGAATATGGGCAGAAGAGACTTCTGCTTTAGAAAGATTGCTCCAGTGGCCTCATGAAGTACTGAATAAAACATGAAGTTTGCACATGGGTAGAGCAGTGAATAGGCTCATTGTAAAAATTCCATTGGGAGAAGATGGTAGTGTCAGGGCTAGGTGTATAGGTGAAGAACCCGAGTAATTTTGAAAACCTATTTTGGTTCTGGACTATGTTTCTATGACCACAAATACACTCTGAGATTGGACAACACGTATGGCTCAGCTTCACAAGTTATAGATAAGAAGGAGTGAGGAGATGATGGCATAAGAAGGTGGGTATGGGGTGAAAGACATCCTGAGAAGAAGGAGCCACATGGGTATAGACCCTCTACTGGTAACGGTGAAACAACAAAATCAGCAGCACAAGGAGGGAAAAAGAAATGAGCCGTGAGAAATAGGGCTGGAGATGCAGATGGGGCGAAGTACATGAGGCCTTAAAAGTCCCAATGATGGAGTTGGTTTTAGAAAGGAGGAGGATCATGCCTGCCACTGAGGCAGGGCCCAAATCACCAGGTTACCAAGTGATGGTTCTTCAGAAACCAAGACTTGTAGTAATAGCCACTAAATTGGCCATAAAAGTCTTCTGACTTTCAAATTTAATTCTAACAATCACAGAAAGTGATGGAAAGAGCATCACATGATAGTGCAAAACAGCTCAAATTCCCTTGCTGAGACTCCTTAGGAGTCAAAGCTGCCTCTAGCTTCCTCTGCCTCTTCCTCACCCACAGCTGGCACCAGCTCCAAACTGTCCCCACAGCCTTTTTTTTTTTTTTAATCTTTCTTTTTGTTTGCTGTTGTTATTTTCAAACTGGTGCGTGAGGGCAGGACAGAGTGTCAGTCTCCCCTTGGAACACATGCTGAAAATGGAAAATAAGATGCATTGTGACATTTTAGCTAAGAGACCTTTCCCCTGCTTTGAGAAAAGGCAGCTGAACAGGCACTTATTGTCACACAGCCAGAAGAAAACCACACAGCCCAAATGTCACCTCAGAGCTTGTTTGCTGTTACATTCTCAGTGTACATTTGATTATTCTTCCTTTTCATTTTTAAGGATAAGGGGTCACAGCCACTCCAGCCCTGACTTTCTTCTCAAAAAAGTCTCCCTGCCTCTCTCCGTGAGAGCCACCCATGTGACAGCAAGACTCGCAGACCTCCTTTCTGGTTCAAATCAGTAAGAGTTCATTTGCCTCTCAGGCAAACACATCTTTACCTGAGAGGTATGGATTCCCTGAAGCTTACTTTTATTTTTTCCAGGAAAGTGACCAAAATTGGTTAAGAGATAAAATTAGATTTTGGACATTTCAAGTTCTTGCTCTAAATGTTGCCTAGTGCTTTCTTTCCTTAATATTCTGTTCCTTCTCCACTTTTTAGGAAGGCAAGATCATGTAAGGGGAAAGAATGAAAATGTTGGAAGCATTCAGATCTGTGTCTCTACATTAGTATGCAGGCTTGCCAGTTACATGGCTCAGGTCCACTCCACTAAGCCATCTGTTAAGTGAGGATGATGATGGTACTCACCATATGGAATTATATTGAGGATTAAATGAGATAAAGTAGATAAAATATCTGACACAGTGCCAGTAAATGTCCCAAGACTTTCCAACCTAGCCCACGAGGGCCACATGCAGGCTAAAGGCTTCTGACAGAAAGTGGAATCAAGAGCTGGATGGAGGCAGAGGGCTCCTCTTTCTTTGACACCAATGTGGCCACCAAGGAGGCACAGGGGAGGGTGTCAGAACCAGAAGAGCACAGCTTGTTCTTGAGTTCTAGGCACAGGGAACAAGGCCCACCTACCACAGGGGCTTCAATTCCTGTGGGCCTCCAATTAAGACAATCTGTTGTCCCCAGTGCCAGGAAGGGACAGCTATGCAGAGGGCCCCGGGTTGCCCTTTCCCAGCTCTGTGCTCTGGGCAGTGTATAGCCCCTTGTGCCCTAATTACCTCACCTATAATGTGCCAGAAGATCTACCTAATAGGGTGGTTGGGAAAATAAAATGAGGTGGTGTCAGCCAACTTGTAGCAAGAACTAACATTTTTTATGACCGGTCCTGTGCCAGACATGGTTCTAAGGACTTCACATGCATTAACTCATTTAGCTCAAGACAACCCTGTGTCCTAAGTCTGCAGATGAGGGCCAGAAATATAATGAAACTCTAACTATCCAGGGTTTATCAGTTAATAGGGGAAAGAGGCAGGATTTGAGCAGGCTACTTGGCTTCAGAGCTGTGCTCTTAAACGTCTTCTCTATCATCGAGACCAGAGGTTCTCTCAAAGTGCCTGTGTATCACCTGGGAAGTTGTTGGAAAGGCACTTTCTCTGCCCTACCCCAGACTTCCTGAATCAGAAGCTCTGGGGAGGGACCAAGTAGTATGTGCTTTCAGAATCTAAGGTTTAGAACCTGCTGCTCTAGACTAGAGGTTGGCCAACCACTGTAGCCACTTGTTTTTTTTAATAGGAACACAGCTATGCTCCTTCATTTATGCATTAACTATAGTTTCTTTTGTGCTACAATGTCAGAGTTGACTAGTTAGGCAGGAGACCATCTCACCTGCAAAGCTTAAAATATTTGCTATCAGCCCTTTAAGAACATATTCTTCTTAGCAAAGTATCTCAAGAATGGAAGAAAAAGTATCCAATGTACTCAGCCCTACTATGAAGCTAATTTATAGCTTTCATATGAAGGCTATAACCCAATTATAGCATAAATAGGGAAAGTGGCAAGGGAGGGGAGGAGGGAGGATGGGTGGAGGGAGGTTAATTGGTGGGGCCACACCTATGGGGCATCTTAGACGGGTTCTGGCGAAACATACTAAATGCAGAACACAAGTGTCTTCATATAATAACTAAGAAAATGCCATGATGACTATGTCAAACAGTTTGATGAAAATGTTTCAGATTGTATATGAAACCAGCGCATTGTACCCCTTGATTGCACTAACGTACTCAGCTATGATTCAACAATTAAAAAAAAAAAAGCTACTAATGAGAAAAAAAAAAGAAAGAAAGAAAATGCCATGAAGGCTATGTTAACCAGTTTGATGAAAATATTTCAAATTGTATATAAAACTAGCACATTGTACGCCATGATTGCATTAATGTATACAGTTATGATTTAATAAAAGAAAAAATAAAAAAGAGTAGAGTGACAAGTGGTCATCCAGCTGGTGGCAGTCACATACAGGGGCCAGGAGTCGAGCTGACAAGACAGAGCTGAAACTTGAATTTGGGTGTCCTGAGACTATAGATGATATTTAAAGAAATGGCACTCGGTGAAATACCCAGGAGGTGGACATACGAATCACGGAGGGGCTGAACCTGGGACACTCCGAGGAGAGGCCAGCAAAGGAAATGGCAGAAGTAGCTGTGGTGGAGGAGAGGGAAAGCCCGTCATACGGGAATAGGATGGAGAGAACGTTTCAAGCTGGAAGAACAGACAGTTCCTTCTGTTGCTTCAGACTGGTCGAGTGGGGAGGGGGCTAAAACCAAGCATTGCCGTAAACTCTCTTAAGACGTTTTGTCCTAAGAGAGTAATTGTGTTAATAGTAGAAGCAAAAACTAAAGTGCAGTAAAGTTCAGAGACAGTCAGATGAGGAAAATTCTAGACAGAAAGACCAGAGAGCTCTGTCAAAAAGTATTCCTGTGAATGGCGACCCGAAAAATAGGGCTGTAGGTGGAGAGAAAAAGAGGGACAAAAATAACAGCAGAGAAAGGGATGAAGCAGGAGAGACGCAGAGAATTGACAGGGCCACGTCCTTAAACAGGGTGTGGGGAGACAGTCAGCAGGTGTCGGCCTCTGGCTGGAGCACAGACGATTCAGCTGTGCGGAAATGAGAGGTCAGCGTGTGGGCGAGGAGCCTGCGATGTGAAGGTGGGGACTGCGAAAAGCACGTGGCCTGTATTTCTTAGAAAATGTGCCAGTTTTTCAAGAGCGGGACTGCTCATGCCTCACATTGCCAAATCCTTCATGTAATAGGACCTCAGGGAATTGATCTGCAAGAAGAATACCTTCCAGGCACCGGCAAAGAATGGTGTCCTAAACCACCCTAGCAAGGTCTAACACCGAGCTCAAGGGTAACAAAGACTCTGAAGAAGTCACACGACCTTCACCCTGTGTCCTCATATTTTGATGACTTCTTTCACCCTCCAAGCTCACCTCTCACAGCAAGTCTTTTTTATATATGGAATAAGCCTTGCAAAGTAGACTCAGTGCCCTGGCACACACAGTGATACCATTATATTTTTTTAAGATGATCAAAACTCAATCTAAAGAATTATTTATCTATTTAGCATTTGCATTTTCTCTTGTCAGTTGAAAACTGGATAATTTTTTAACTGCTTGCCCAACCACGTAAATAAATTAAATTAAATACACTGACTCCATTTATTTGGGGGGTGGAATCTAATTTTCCAAATGGATAGGCTGACTTCTGTGTCTTGAAGTTTGGAAAGTAGACCTGATGGACACTCCCACTATAAACAACAAAAAATGCTAGATGCAAATAGAAAATTTGAATACAACTCCTTCATTTGCAAACAGAGAGAAAAAAGTAATGAAGATATTGAATATTTGAACAACATAAATATTAAGTTTATATTATTAAATAAGTTCTTTTTCTACACCATCAATTAAAGAATATGCATATTTCTAACTGCATCTAAATATTCATAATATTTGCAGGTGGCATAGTGAAAGTATCAAAGAATTAGTATCATATAAAGTGCCTGCTCATAGAGCAGAAATATCTTAGAAGTTAATTTTAAAATTATCAAATTCACAAAATGCAAAAAATGCATTCCTTAGGGATGTGTGGCTGTAAAGGCTGTTAGCTGAAAAGGATGAGACAAATTTGGATATTCTGAGTATTGCTGAAGCATAATTTAGGCAAAATACTTACCAGAGAAATAATGAAAGATGACATTACAGAACTTCCTGATATTATCTGCTGTGTATTACAGAAAAGTAGAGCCAGAGGCGTGTAGGGCATTTGTTCTAGACACATTTTTTAAAATTAAGTCAAGAACTGGGTAAATTCCAACAGAAATGAACAACCAATCCATTATGCATGGATTTATAATAAAGGCAATTGGCCATAAAAGAACAAAATTGATTTTAAAAGATAAGCACTTACTTGAGTAAATATTTATTGCCCCAAAGTAGTTATGACTGGCCATACCTTATGTAAAGAACAATGAAATAGCGACTGCCCTAAAAAAAATAACGCTACGGGTGTCTGTTTCTTGGAAAGAGCTGAACAGTTCCTAACAAACCAAACCTCCTGCCAACAACAACTATGAATTCTTGGGCAAAATATATTTTAAAACACCAACCAAGAGGTACCGGTGGGCAAATAGTGGGGCAGAAGATAGGGCTGACTGCTGGGGCAGGGAAGAGCATGGATGAGTTTCCCTTTTCAATAGAAATTTAGGAAACTGAGGGCAACCCCTAGGCAGTTTCATCTGTATAAATAAGAATACTAAAAAAAAAACTTACCAACACAGTGAACCATCAATGTGATGCTCACAGCACAGCATACAGAGAGCACTCAAAGATTACAAATCATTAGACACTTTTAAAGGGACTGCATGGATGGATAAAATAATCGCTCACAACTAGCATTTTTTCAAGAGTTGATACTGAGAATCTACCACCTATGAAGCATTACGGAAAAATACCCACTTAAATCTGGCATTGTTTCTGCCCACGGACAATTTACAGCAAGGTAACCAACAGATGACTAATCCATCTTATCAATAAGATAACAGGTAAAATTCTGTGAGCTTTCAGGTGAAAGAATCAAGCAAGACTTTGGAGAAAAGGACCTTTGAAGATAGGTCTTAAAGAATGAGAAGTTTTGGATTTTGCAGAGAAAAAGGAAAGAGAATTTCAGGAGGAAAGCCCAGCACTGCAGAAGTGAAAAGGTGACAAGGACTCAGGAGATGGAATGGGGAGTAGGGAACAGAATAGGAGAGCTAAGGACACGTGGATGGCAGCGGCAGGAGATTGTTTTGGTAAGGTGGTCTGAGACCACATCACTAAGAGCTTTTTAACACCAAGAATGTGACCAAGATGCCCAGCTGTTAAAACCGTAGTGTATTTAAACAATTAACAACTAGAAGGGAAACTTTAATAACCTTTGGATGCAGAAGAAGTCTAAATCTCTAGAGAAAAAGGCAATAAAGCAACTATGATCTAAGTAAAAATAAAAGAAAAAAGTTAGATCATACAAAATACACAGTCTAGTGATGAGTTTAGAAATAAAGGGCTATATAAATAAAGAAAAAATAAAAGAAAGATAATAAATAGGAGGTATGAACTAGGGGGCACACACCTCCTCTAAAACCTTTACCAGAAACATCAGACAGAAGAAAAATATTATCCACTCAAGCGTGATTATGTAGGATAGGGTTGTTTAACAGGTGTTATACCCACTAGAAGTGAGTATAAAGAGAGAGAAGGGAAACAGGAGAAAGAAATATCCCAGTGCACCAGGAAATATATTATTTATGGGGAAAACATCAGGAGGCTCGCACACATGTGTAACTTGGGTCATCTAAACAGTTTGAATAACTGGCATCGGGTAATTTCAGGTGCTTTCTGGTTGCGGTGGAAGATCTGACTCTGGAATCGAGAGTAGATGATACTGCTATTTAGGGGAGAGAGATTTTAACTCCAGCTGCTTTTTTACACAACCTCGTGTGCAGTGTTCTCAGGGAGCTGCTGCTACTCAGCTGGGGAATCATGACAAGCAGGGCACCCAGAGACAGTGCACAATGTCCATGTGAGTGTCCGTGAGAAGCTGGACCATCAGAGGAAGCTCCTTGGTGGCCCAACGCCCAGTCTCTCCATCACCCTAAACACCAATTCTGAGGGGGCAGGGGAGGGAGGGGCTCCAGTTAGTAAGGTTGGCCTATTTCCTCCTCTTATGTCGAAAGCCTGTCCTTCAATGTGGATATTTCTGATCCTTCAGGGATGCTATTAGAGAGAACCAGCATAAGTCAGCAAGCGAAACTGCCCTTTTCCAAAGACTAGATCAAATAGACATGAAACACACACAGAGAATCCCAGACAACAGACATAGTCTGTGTGCCTCTACATTACCCAAAGATCTCCATTTACAGATGGCTGTGTTCCTGAAGTCACATAATCATAATGAAAAAAGATTATTAGGAAAAAATCTGATAGTTAAATAATAATATTTAATCCAATAATTAAATCTGATAAACCAAATTTCAACTTGAAATGACAGCATAACACAATGGTTTCAACCACCTCTTCAGCACACACCAGGCCTGAGCAGTAGCCCGAAACTTCAGTAGCAGAGAGTTAGAATATTTCATTACTCCTGCCGTGAGTTCCGCTTACATCTCAGTGTTAGTACATTCATTAACCCACGTATAATCTGGGGTTGTACATTATCGGAGGGAACAACTTTCTCCCTGTATTGAGATTCCTTTATGTCCTGAGAATTGGAAGTATCAAAATGAAAGCACCTGCTATTTCCTAACCTACCTCACTTACGTCTGCCATGGGAAGAAACTATGACTTCTTTAGAGAGGCTGGAAAAGGAGTTTCAAGTATGCACAGCTCAGCCCTTGGCTCCCCTGCATTCAGTCCACCGCCAGGAAGAACACTTCCTTACCCTCTGCAGATGGAAAGGTGGCTGAGGCCAAGTAAACTCTTCTTAAAGAGAGAGACTGAAGTCCTCTCTGCCTAGAACTATGGGGTTAGTAACCTACCCGACATTCCATGAAGGTTACTGAGCACCCACGTGAACCTCAGACGCAAGTTGTCTGTTGCATTTTCAAAAGCAATAAGAAGATGTTTTGACCCTGACTGATGAAGGCATCTACTTCTCTTTTTTTTCAGCATTCAGGGAGAGGAACATAATTAGTTGGTTTCCCAGATCCCAATGCTGTAGGAAAGGAAACTAGTATTAACCGAGCAAGCAATGCTAATGTTGGGCAAGGTTTATATATTATAACTCAATAGTCACACATTTTTAAGATGTAGAAATTGAGGTGCAGAGAGATTTTATGCATCTAAAATCACATAGGAGATCTAGGGAAGGTGTGTGTAAATGCAGAACACACACTCACTGGTCCATGTCACCACAAGCCTGCTGTCTCTCCAACACACCAAAATCATTACTTGGCTGACCACTTTGCTAAGAGGCTGGGGGCAGAAGGGGAAGGAAGAGAATACTCCATTAGAATTATACTGAGTTTGAATGTGTGGGCAAGAGGTTCAAAGTGAAATGGTGATCCTGTTGAGCATTACAGATCATAAAGTTATTGATTACATTTTATAAGTAAAAGGGATAAGGACTCATGCTAGAATAATACTGACACGTAGCAAAATGCACAAAAACAATTATAATTCACAATGCTATGTATTTAAAAGACCTCATTCAACATCTCATGTTTCGGGGGACTTAAGTTTTTTAAGTCTGTTTTGTATCCCAGTCACTAAGCTAAATCACATGAACTCACTTGGTCAGGTGAGAAAGGGGGCCGATATGGAAAAGTGCTTTGCACAAACACATCTAAAAACTAGAGGAGTCTAGGACACAGCTGGCAGAATTCCCCAGAAGCATTCTCACTGCAGTTCTCACATAAATAAATAATAATCAGGTAAGGAGCAACCCAGTGACTAGCCAGCTCCACTTTAGCTAAGAGAAGTTTAGGGGGAGTTTAAGAAAGGGTAAGATCAGAAAATCAATGTAGCTTGAAATAAAAAATTTTACCTGCCTACTTTTGAGCGCTTACTAGATACCGTACATGCTTGTCATTTTACTTGTTTAGTTTAAGACACCACAATGAAGTTTGTTGTTTTGCAGAATCGTATTTTGTCACTTATCCAGCTGGTTGTCAGGGCTGTGTGGAAGGCATTCTCCAGGGCAGGACTGCCGAGCGCCCTCCTTACAGGACCTGAGGACAGGATCTGGAAACTGAGGCCTCTTCCTTATCATTTCCTGTCCTTCCCTGCTCCCCAGAATGGTGAAGCTCATTCTAACAGGATATAAGGTGAAATAGATAATCTCTGAAATTTATTTATATACATAATTTTCTAATCACAAATAATATATTTATAACATCTTTTAAAATATATTTTTCTTAGAAATTATCAATAATTCCAGCACCTTTAATGAGAATATAAAATGTTTATGACCTTACTTTCTAAAATAAAATATCATTGTATACAATGTTTTTATTATCTCTTTACCCTGTGCCACTTCGTGAATAAGCATTCAAGTGATATGTATCATAACAGTCATAACAATGAAATCATTTTATGTGAAGAAAGATCAAATTTAAGCTTATTTTCCCCAATTCTTCCTCCAGCAGCATTTAATAGTACCCAAGACATCAGCATTGCTCAAATATATCTAATTATATGTCTGTTTAATTTTTATGGGTTTATCTATGTCAGAATTTGTGTAATCAAATGACATATCACCAAATTCAGGCAATGGTTTTATTATATAACATCAAATAATGTAATGTTTTATACATATATTTATAAATGCATTATCAGTGGTAAACTAGGTATAATGGCTAACAATTTCTATGAAAATACTTCACGACAAAATACCCCCTAAGTAAGTGGCCTAAAACAACAGGCATTTACTGTTGCTCAAATGTTTGTGCGTTGTTTGGAGATCAGTCATGGAGCGAGACTCAAAAGTTGTCCCGCTCCACACCAAAAGCTGCAGTACCCGCCTGTTACCTGCACCCATCATGTTGAAGCCCGAGGCTGGCCAGGGATCCAGTGCTCTTATCAAAGGCACAAAAAAGGAAGAAGGAAGCTCACAAGGCCTCTGGATGGCTAAGCTTAAAGGTGACTACCTGTTGTTTCTCTCTCATTCTGTTGAGCAGAACAACTCACGTGGCTGAGCCCAAAGTGAAATGGTGGGAAATAATCTTCTCTTCATCAGGCAGGGGAACTATGTGGCAAAGGTGCGGATACGGAAGGGTGATGCCAGCGACACTGCCACCCATCCACATTGGGCCTTTACTAACACTCGGAGCTTCCACAAGGTGATAGTGCAGCTTCAGACACAAATCAGCGTGTTCATCCATTTGACAAGTTCATTAATATATTCAGTACCCACTTACTGTGTGCCACACACAGCCTAAGTTCCAGATACACCATAGGGAACTGAAGAGACAAAACTCCCCACTCACATGAAGCTATAATCAGGTAAGGAAATAAAAGACAGAGAACCCTTAACTGAACTATGAACAGTTGAAAAAAAGAACAGAGACTGAGCCAATCAAATAACTCAGGGGGTCAGCACCTGTAGCTCAAGAGCCAAGGTGCCAGCCACATACACCAGAGCTGGTGGGTTCGAATCCAGCCCGGGCCCGCCAAACAACAATGACAACTACAAACAAAAAATAGCTGGGCGTTGTGGCAGGCACCTGTAGTCCCAGCTACTTGGGAGGCTGAGGCAAGAGAATGGCTTGAGCCCAGGAGTTGGAGGTTGCTGTGAGCTGTGATGCCACAGCACTCTACCCAGGGTGACAGCTTGAGGCTCTGTTTCAAAAAAAAAAAAAAAAAGCAAATAACTCAGGGCATGAGGCTTAAAGTCCCTGGTCCATGGTAGAGCACCATCACGCTGCTCCCTGTGAACCAACGGCTCCGAGTCCAATTCTCAGCTCTCCCACTTAGCCAGATGTGGGACTTGGGCAAGCTGTGTATTACTCCCTGCGGGACTCAGTTTTTGCAAATAGAAATATGACTAGCTTATCTGCCATGTTACAGTTAGCTGATCATAATTAAACTTATGAACATGGGAGGAATAGTGATAAAGTAACTGATCAAGGCTTGGGGTTTAGAGTAGTAATCTTGCTTTTGCAACCAAGTCAAGAGGGAACATGGAGAAACTAAGCCATCTGTGCTACAGTTTACCACACTGCAAAATGGGAGACGAAGAATGACCCCAGCAGGGAACACTGCTAAGAAAAATGGAATGTATGTGAATTGGTGCCCAGCCTCCCAGGAGTGCAGGCCACTACGAGTAATTGTATAGTTGGGGTACAGTTTCAGTTATCTCAAGAGCAATAGTAAAGCCAAGTATGTCTTACCATGTACGAGCAGGCTTGCAACTCGGAATAAAGAGGTTATGAGCTCAAAAAAATAAAAGAAGAACTTGTCTTAGAAGCTCTAATAATTGTTTTAGTAATTTGTTAGCTCAGCGAACAGATGAATTTTAATAGCGATGAGAGTGTCTCCACAGAATGGTAATCCATGCCGTTAAAGCCGTAATCAGACAAAGGGGCTCAGTGGGTCTGGGTTCAATTCTTAGACCTGCCAATTCCCAGCTGCATGACCTTGGACAAGAGTTTACCTACTCCAGGATTCAATCTCTAGACATAGAAATAATAATAGCAACACAAAGTTATTGTCAGGATTAATGTAGGTAAAAGACACAGTGTTTAGCATGGTTTTTGGCATGCAAGTGTTTGAAAAATGTAACTCGTGTTTATTTATTATCCTGCCCAAATCCTGGGGGAAAAACTAACAAAAGTCCACTTAGAGAATGATAATAGGTAACATTTATTAAAGACTTCTAAATGCCAAGGTCTCTGCTCAGCACTTCCTATGGATTATCTCGGCAAATCGTCAAAGTCGCCTAGAGAGAATATTGGAGTGCATTTATAGATGTGACTTAGAGAGCTTTCCCCACTCTGCCCACAGGTGTTCGGCAGACAAGCAGCAGAGCTAGGCATCAGAGCCACGCACCTGGCCTCCTGAGTCCTTGTCTGCAGAGCCAGGCATCAGAGCCACGCACCTGGCCTCCTGAGTCCTTGTCTGCAGAGCTAGGCATCAGAGCCACGCACCTGGCCTCCTGAGTCTTTGCCTCTAGCCACCATGAGACATGCCCCCCTTTCTATCCCCAAATCTTGATATAGGTCAGTAAAGGAGAATGGTTAAGCTGATAAATAACTATTTCTAGGCAGGCATGAATTTAGTTGTTTTCTTATCCACTCAAAAAGCTGTTTTTCTTTTAAATTCAAACATTGTTCGGTCAAAGTACAAAGATAACCAGGATTGAATTTCTGTCCCTGAGGCACTTACATTTTAGGAAATTTTTAACAACCTTTGCAAGATAGTTCATATGGAATTTTAGCAGGGAGCTTCAGAGACAAAATGATCTTTTTTGCATAAACAGAATTTGTCACATAGAGATGAGGCTGGACTTTTGACCAAATCATCTGGGAAACGATCTCTTCAGATCCACAAGAAGAGTCTGCAGCAAGCTGGTATCTTGTCAGAAAACTTGTACCCAGTTGTGAGCAGAAAACTTGTACCCAGTTGCTGGGCCATAATCCAGTCCACAGCAAATTCTTCATGCTGAAAACGTGACTAGTAATAGTGCCTACCTCAAAGCGGGGTGAGGATGAATCGATGTAAAGTTCCTGGAACCAAGTACAGCTTCAGTAAAACTTACCTTACTTTACACAGTTTGCCTCTGAGACTAGAAGAAAAGCAGCCATAGAGATGTCATCACAGATGGGCTGTGAGGCCAGGCAGGGACGCTCCGAGAGCCCACATGTGCTCAGAGAAGCTGGAGGCAGCATCATGAGCTCCGGGAGTACAGGGCACCCCTGGATGTGGGGCAGAAGAGAGAAATGATGTCTTGAAATATAGTTTCTGAGGAATGGGAAAGGAATCCTGCTAAATGGTGCTGAAAACCCGGCTGATACTACAACATTCCTCAGCACCTCTGAGAATCAGCTTGAAATATCTACTTCCAACACTTCCCCTTCCAACAACAAAAAGAAAAGGACCCAAGCGATGACCTTGGGAGGTGGAGTAGGGCGGGCTCTGGCCCAGTCGTTCCCCTCACTGAGCTCAGTGACCTTGTAACTTAATTACAAGGGATAACAACCTGTGAGGACACAAGTGAGCAGAGAGCGTAGTGCCTCGCTTATGCAAGAATCGTACCTGATGCTTTTCTTCCTCTTTCTCCTGCGTGAGATTCAGAAACTGTGTGTTAGGCTTCTATAACCATTGCTATACACCAGACTGTTCCCTTGCCAATGCCTTTCGGGTCATTCAGAGTGTGTCAGGCTCAGTGTTTTAGGTGCCTTGCAAAAGAAAAGAAGTCAGCCCTACTCTGCTGCCCGGGGCGCTGGGAGTTGGAGTTGCTCTACTTTACCTGTAACAGGTCAGCGAGGTAGAGCTGTGAATGGTGATGAGTGTGGTCACGAGAGCAAACACTCTGAGCAAGACACACTCTCGCCAGAGACTGGGCTGAGCCTTCCGCAAGCGTCAGCGTCTTCTATCCTCAACTCTCTGAAGAATGCCCTGTGATTATCTCTGGCTTTCAGTTGAGGACACGGAGGAATCCACGAGAGAAACCTGGCGGTCAGCCTCCACTCCTCATCGCCAGAAGGAGCCTACAGCCCAGAATAGTTGAGCTCTGATGGATGGATCCAGCAGTTTCCATACTGACACCTGTGCTAGATGGGTTTCAAGTTGGGCTTTGAAGTACACGGAATATAAAGTAGTATAAATAGATAATTACCAAGATTGCTCTGTGAGCCTAACAGGCATCCTCCCTGACCCTAATCCCCAGGCAGGATCTCACTGATGACACTACAGTGCAGAGACCGCAGCAAGGGTTGGAAACCTCCCTTGATGCCCTCCCCACCCTCGCCATCCCCACCCACAATCCATCAATATGTGACCTGCTCCCCGACCCACCTCAAGTACAAAACCCCTGAATTGGCTTGCTGCTAAAGCGTGTGGCTGTGGAAATTTCTGACATTCAGGCATTTACCCCTCCTGTTAAAACCCTCACCACGACTACAGCCTGAGGCACAGTCGGAGAAAATGTCAGTGAGAACCAGGATGCTCAAAAAATAAACGGGCATCTCTCCAGGGCCTGGGGAAAGAGCAAGCCGAGCTTAGTCCAGACGCAGCAGCCATCCTGCCGGGCTTGCATCCCCGTCCCAGGGACACTCGCATCCTCCGGGTTCAGCGAGGGAGCTCCTGGGGGGTCATTCTTCTCTTCTGCCCACCCAAATGCTGACAAAGAGACCCAAGTGAAGCAGGAGGGAAACAAAGTGGAGATGGACTTTCACTTTCAATTTTGACAGTTTATTGTTAAGAGTTCCAGGGATCAGTCCTTCTGATGTTCTGTCTTTGTCTCCCTGACTCTGTCTCTCTCTCTTTCACACACACACACACACACACACACACACGAACAGGAACAGTGAAATCTCCTTAAATAATCACTCAGTGACACAGATAAAACTGATTGCCAGGCAGAGACTACTAACTGAAAAGCCAAACTAAAGATCAAACCTGAGATGTTTCTAGAACCTACCAGTATATGTGAGGATGCTTTAAAATGTATGTCTTCACCATAGTGTCAGCTGACAGGGGCTTCCCGGCGTGGAATGAGGTGCAAAGCCGGTGACCATGCTAGTCTGTCTCACCAGCACACCTTGAGAAATCAGATCTGTGAATCTCATTTGAAAATGGCCACAGTCTTCTGAGATTCACTGGGTTTTGATCCCCTTAGAGGAGGTATTGAGAAGCACAGGTATCTGAAGCTCTGATCCAGCAAAACTGTGTTTCTTTAAAAATTTGATAGGCAGATTTACTGTCAAAAATCCGTATTTTCAACCATACACACAGGAAAGTGTTTCACTCAGTGTATTTATTGCTCTTCTGGGAATAGGAAACATCTAACATTGTATCAGGAAGTATATCAATAAATAATGGGAAGACACAGAAGTGGGTAAAATCAAAGTGCACGGCAACAGTGCCTATAGCACAACAAGTGCTTTCAAGCCATCCCATCATCTGGTCTGAGGGAGGCCGTCTACTAGGCCCACATTCATGCCAACTCAATCCAAAATAGAGTGTAGTACCAGTTTTTGACACAAAGTAACATTGAATGAATTAAACTACTTTCTTTTTAAGAAAACCAAATAAGCCCAAAGTGTAATTGGACCTTTAAGGCAATTTTACAGTTTCCAGAGAGTCTCCGCTATTTTGGACTGTGACGGGCAGCTCAGCTGGCATAGCAACGCAAAGCATGCTTCTGTTCATTTATCTGTTGCTCCTTCCCTTCGGAGGATAAGCTGCCAAGAACAAATCAAGGTGCTTTAGTAGAAAGCCTTTGCCATCTCGTTATCCATGGGGCCATTTCAGTGTCTGGAGTAGCTCGGGCACAGCCACTGCTGGTCCCCAGCCTCGCAATCAGTGAAAGCAAGGGCACAGAACTTTCAGGACAAGGTATCAAACCCTGACATTTATTTTTCTATTTCATTGGAAAATGACCTTTTTCATCAACACTTACTAAAATACGATGGGAGGAAGTAGCAGGAACCATCTCCCTTCTCTGACATCTGTCACTGCCACTTGTAAACTGTGTGAACGTGGACAACCTCCTTAACATCTTTTTGCCTTGGCTTCGTGTATGTTAAAGGACACTCTAAAAGTACCTATAGCATGGAGCTTTTAAAGAATTAAATAGGTTGAAGTTTGTAAAGCACTTAAAACAGTGCATAATATATGGTGAGTGTTTAATGCATGTTAGTTGATATTTACTATTATTATCTACGCACCCTAAATACATCCTCCTTGAACACTCCCAGACTTCCCCAAATCTTTGGGTACAAGCCCATGTATCTCCAGTCATTCTGTGTCTCAGGTTCTGCACCTGTGACTTGTCCCCCTGCATTCTTTCTGTCCCCTGGCCGAGAGTGTGCTTCTTTCTGTTTCTGGCCCTGTCCTCATCACCAGTTATCGAAGCAAAAGTCTTCCACATTAGTTAGCATTTATCAAGCATTTGCTTTGGGCTTTATTAGCTCTGTTAACAGCTGGTTAATCAGTGGCGAGCAAGATAGATTTTATCTTTGACTTTTTGGAATGCATGGTTCCACAGAGAAAACAGATATTGAACCATTATCAAATAATAACTAAGACTAATGATTTGAAGAATGGGATGAAGAAGGTGTGAAGTGGAAACATAAAATGGAAACAGCTAAGCTAAATGAGAGGGTGTGGAGAGCCATTTATTCATTCATTTATTTAAAAGCTATTTTCCACGCATTCTCCAGGCTGCTAAGAGTACAGAAAAAAATGACAAAGGTTCTTGCCCTCAGAAAGTCTGCAATACAGTGGATGGAGCCAAACAGTAAATAAATGTTTAGTAGATTGGATGGAAATAGGTGCTATGAAGAAACTATATAGCAGGAGACGAGTGGGAGAGGTTGCTATTTTATATAGATCACTCATGAAATTAGCTCTCTGAGGTTCAGGGTGGAGCGCGGCCCTGAAGACAGAAAAGAAATGTGGGTGCTGCAGGAAGAACCTTCCTGGGGAGCTAACAGCAGTGCAGGAGGCCCCGAGTTAGACTGCGTGGGACACGTGCAGAAGAGGAAGAGGCCGGAGTGGAACAGGCAAGGGAGGGCGGATAGAGGAGGGGTGGGGGAGGCAGAGGCAGCCAGGAGCCACCGCTGGTGGGCTGCTGTGGGGGCCGGGCTGCTCTTCTGGGTGAAATGGGGAGCTGCGGACGGTGACGTGATCTGACTCACATCTTCAGGGGTTGGCCACGTGCACCCTTAGAGCAGGGCTGAGGGCAGGCAACAGTGGAAGGGAAGGGACTGGTCTGGAATCTAAGCAGTCTCCCCCAGGAAGAGATGGTGGCAGCAGTGGAGGTGAGATCTGGCCAGATGTCAGATGTATTTTGAAGGCAGAGCGAATAAAACCTAATTATTGAGTTAGTAATGAGTAGTAAGAGGGAAATGACTCCAAAGGTTTTGGTCTCAGCAACTGGAACAAGACCTTTAATTACAAATATGTGATGGGGAGACGGAGCTGGTAGGTTTATGGGAGGAGCATGTCAGGGAGGGGACAGGCATCCCCAATGCCTGGGACGGGTTTGGGGCAAGAGGATGACTGAGGTACCTTGAGGCTGAGTAGGAATCAGACAGCAGGGGACAAAGCCGGAGGGAGGGCGGTGTGGAGGACAGTACTCCGAGCACCTGGAGTGAGATTCAGACACTGCCCAGCTACACCGTCTCCGTCAACTTAAATCGGGGTAACCACACTTTTCTCATGTGCCTGGTGTAAGGACTGTATGAAGTATTGGCTGGGAAGCAGCCATTAAACAATGTTTTCAACCTTGCTGAATATCCTAAGTCCTTGTCCTCTGCAGAGATGTTGAAAACTACTATCTGAGACCCAGCTACAATAGCAGTTCTAAAAAGAGAGTTCGGGGAAAATGCAAGAACTTCTACTGGACAGCTGTCACCCTGAGTTGCTGTGGAGGACTGACGAGAAAGCCTGGGGACACTCTCTCTGTGTCCTCCTCAGCAGGAAGGGGACCAGGCCTGAATTCACAAGGACTCCGGGAGGAGGGTGAGCCCAGACGTGCACTGAGATGGAAGTGTGAGGAATAGCATGGTGCTCCGGGCACAGCGTCCCTCCCTGCTTCAAACAGCCGGTGCCTTTGCCCCCGTAAGTTCCCTCTGGTGAACATCTCTGGGAGAAAATGAAGCGCTTTTCTCTGACACCTGTTTCGAATTAGAAATCCCTCCCTAACACCACCACAGTAGTGGTTGTTATTTGTTCAGGCTCTTTCCACTTCCCAGGCTTTGGGTCATCCCAGAAACACACTCCACTAACACACTAGACGAGGACACGTGAGCACTGGCCATTTGCCAAGCACGGATGGGCGTCAGAAATGCAGGTGGAAGTGGAGCACGACCCCTGCCTTCAA
The DNA here is from genome assembly GCA_963574655.1 of Perodicticus potto. NCBI lineage: Eukaryota > Metazoa > Chordata > Mammalia > Primates > Lorisidae > Perodicticus > Perodicticus potto. The sequence continues at coordinate 11,766 of CAUYRH010004093.1, read as the reverse complement.
GGAGTTTTCGGTTCATTGCAGGAAATGAGCAACATGAGAGCCCTGAAGAAAGCTTCCTATGCGAGACACAGGGCCTGAGATTTGAAAGATAAAAGGTCTATGGGAAAGTGTTGGAGATGGAAAAGAGAAAAGAAAAACGGAGTTCCAGGCAGAGGGTAGACCGTTGCAAAGGCTCAGACATGAGACACAAGAAGGTGGGGAAACTAGCTTAGCATGGCCATTGAATGGAGCTGCATGGACAGCTGGAGTAGAGGGTGGAGGGATTGACAGGGCTGCTGCTAGAAGCCAGTGCCAGGCCACACATGGCTTTGCTGGGAAAATGGCATTTTATTCATAGGCAATGCAAGCAATGAAGGATTTTAAGTGGGAGAATGACATGACATGACTTTTTTTATAAAAAGCATTCTAGCTAATATAAATATTGGAGTAAAACCAGAAAATAAGAATAAAGGACAATATAATAGTAATAAAAGTGAACTAACATTTTTGATACAGGGTGACAGATGTACCTAGTGTGATAGGAAATGAGGAGGCAGAGCTCTGAGTAGGGCATTTTGGAATTGCCCTGTTGGGAAAATAGCAGAAGTCAATATGGTAAGATGTGGTGACAAGGTTGACTGGCAAGCCACAGGGGACACTAGGTTTTAGGTATCTGTCTTAGACAAATTTAGCCAAAGGTGATGCCATTTACCAGGATAAAGAAAAGGTTTAGGATGTCTAGCCCCCATTAGATCTGGATGTATGAACTCCCCTTCTCGGGGTTCTTCACAATGACAGAGGTGCGTTTAAGTAGAGCTATTAACAGTCACCATACCCTCAACAGTAAATTGACAACCTATGGAATGGGAGGAAAGATTCACAAACTAAGCATGTCACAAAGGACCAATATCCAGAATCTACAAATAACTCAAACATATCCTCAAGAAAACAAACATAACCCAATCACAAAAAAATGAACAGACCTTTTCTAAAAGAAAATATACAAATGGCCAACAAACACGAAAAACTGTCCAACATCACTGACCATCAGGGAAATGCAAATTAAAACCAGGATGAGCTACCACCCTACTTACCCCTATCTGAGTGACCATTAATAGTAAGTCAAAAACAATAGATGTTGGTACAGATGGGGTGAAAGAGAATACTTACACATGGTTGGTGGAAATTTAAATGAGTGAGGCCTCTATGGAGAACAGCAAGGAGGTTCCTCAAAGAAACCCAAGCAGACATAGCATTCCATCCAGCAATCCCAGGCCTGGTGTCTCCCCAAAGGAAAAGGGTCGTCGTTATCAACACGACACCTGCATCTAAATGCTTGTTGCAGCACAATTCAAAATTGCAAAGATTTGGAATCAACCTAAGAGTCTACCAGCCAATGAGTGGATAGAGAAAATGTGGTGCGTACACACCGTGGAGTCCCATGCAGTCAAAAGAAGGAACGAAACAATGTCTTTTGCAGGAACTTGAATTAGACGGGACGCCATTATCCTAAGGGAGGTATCCCTAGAATGGATAAACCAACACCACGCCCATGGAGCTAAACGATGGGTCTGCACGGTCATCACGGGGTGTGACGGACATCAGAAACTCATAGGGGGAAAAGGTACGGAAAATTACCTACCAGGCACTATGTGCAGATGCTGGTGATGGGTACACTACCAGTCCTGATTTCGCCATTACATGATTGATCCATGTAACAAAAACACTTGCACCCCCTAAATCTATTCAAATACATTTCAAAAGGATAAAAAACTAACAAAAAAACCCTTAATAAGCTCACTAAACAATATAACACACCTCAAAGTTTGAGAATCACTGCCCTGTAGCATCTCGAAGCTCCAGGTGATTCAATTCCTTGCCCATCACCCACCTTCTCTCTCTCCTTGAAAGTTTTAACAAGCTTTGAGGACCCCAGCCACTTCCGTGCCACTGACTCAGAGTCTCTTGTGGGGAGATACTGACTTTGCTATTTGCAAGGAAACGTCAGGAATTGGCTCTCAGCATCCAAGTCAAAAGCAGCTCACTTATTTATGGGTTATAGTGTGAAATTTTGAAGCATGTACTTACAATGTGTAATAATCAAATAGGGCAATTAGCATATCTATGGCCTAAAATCTCATTCATTTCTTTGTGTTGCAACCTTCAAAATCCTCTCTTCTAGCTCTTTGAAAAATTATGTTAACCAATATATATGTATTTTTAAAAATAGATAAAAAGAAGCCCACAGACGTGAAAGTAATTGAGACAATTGTTAGCATAGGAAAGGTGAAATTGAGGAAATAAAACGTACAGGACAAAAAAACGTAATGATAGGTCCACGTTTCTTCTAAGGAATGCAGTTTGCCTCACTGATTGAGGTTTCATGGCCTGCTGGCCTTAAAATCAAGGGCCTGTCCCCCAGACCCTAGGGCAACCCTGGACATCATGGTAAGTAGACAATTTGCCTGTCATCTGGATTCCCTTGCCTTGTTCTTTTGTATTAAGCTTCAACTTACTCCATCAACTATCTCCGGCTCTTTGCTGAAATCCATCTTTCTATACCCAGTTCTGGCTCCCCACAGCCAGAGGTTGCTACTGTAGGCACATCCTTTAGCAGACTGGACCAAGAGGTGCATGATGTCTGTGGACCGACTGGTCTCTGGGGCAGAAGACTGCCTGGCCCCTCCTCTCTCCAGGCACTTCTGTTTCTCTCTGCAGCTGCCAATTTCTTCCCATGTGATATAAGGCTAAACTAAATGGTCCCTAGACTCCTTAAGTCAGTAAAATACTTTGATTTTACAAATGAGTCAGGAAGATGCTTTGGTTCTATCACCAAATCAAACTTTCACCAATTTCCTTTGTAGACCTGAAAAACTGAATCCACTGTGGCTCAGTTGTGTTGAGCTAGCATCCGCTGGTGGACTGCACCCCGCCCGCAGGCACCCTACCAAGCCTGGACCACGGTCCGCTCCCAGGGTCAGCGTTTGGCCTGCTCTCCGCCCCGCTTACCTCGTGGGGGTGGGAGATGCGGAACTCAAACCACTTCCCTTGGAGTGTCCCAGAACCTCATAATCCCGAGCAGTGGAGAGCAACGCTGTGGGCACTTACTGGGTGCCAATTCCAGGCACTGCGCTGGGATAGGGCCAGAGCGCCGCTGACTGCAATGTTCTCAGTCTCTGCTCAGCTGGGACAGCGGTCCCCATAGTCCTGGTGCGAGGAGAACAGCTGGAGGACGGCGATCCCAGGCCTCCAACCCGCCCGGCCCCTCCACGTATTCTCAGGATTTAGAGTTAGAACTCGACTCACATTCAAGCTCTTTTACTCACTTAAGTAATTTACCTGACTTCTTGGAGTCTCGGTTTCCTCCTTTGTAAAATAAAGTGATCCTTTCTTAGAGTCCCAGGAGAATTACACCGAAATTACCTACATAAATCACTCACAGTCTGAGGAGTAAACAGCGAGTGTTGACCAAACAAATGGTTAAACAGCATTATGTCACTTGTCATAAAGGGAACTGAGCTAGCTCCTTATTGCAAAACGTCGGTTCCCTGCAATTGAGTTGACCTCAGCATAACAACTATTTCCAGCACAAAGGCATCTTAACTCAAGGAGCCCCCACCCCTGCCCTGAAAGTGTGCGCTCAGGTGGCCCACACCCACCGTGCGAAGTGTGCCTCCAGCGGGGAGAGGAATCCTCCTCCTGTAATGAGCTCTTCCGCAGTCTGGGGACACTGGGGGACCATTAGAATTTTCCTCTGCAAAGTAAACAAGGCTCCTGGTTCCATAGTAACCATGGCTGAATAATTCAAACTGAGAAGCTTACAAAATGGCAATTTACCTGAGGATGTTTCTCTAGCCCCTTATGTTATAATCCTATTGAAAGGGCTTCTCATCAAGAAAAAACACAGTCATATACACACACAAATACACACACATACACGCCTTTTTTCAGTATTTTCTCAGTTGAGTACTACAAAAAGGAAAAAGGAGCATCTTTATAAGCGAACAATGTTACCTTCCCTCCCAGTACGTGAAATGGAGCTTCCTGTGTGAATTACAACACACCCGAGGCCCGACTAGGAGCAGGAGGAACTGTGCAATCAGCAGAATCACCGATTACACCTGTGATGACCATCGGTCAGAAGGGTACCTGTGGGCAGAAAGGGATTTGCATTCGCACCAAACCCACAGAGCCACTTTCCATGTGCTCTCAGCAGGGACTCAAAGGCACGTCCACCAAGGGCCAGAATCACCAGAGAGATTTCACATTCTGTGTGAGGGAGATAGAGCTCAAAAAGCTGTGTGGTTGGTTGGTTGGTTTTTGCTTGTTTTGTTTTGGATAAGCTTGTCTAGAATGATGTCCGGTGAGGTTTAGCAGGCTTTGCTTCCCTGATCTGGTTATGAGCGGCACTGCCTAAACTCCAAGTGACTTCTGGGTTAGGAAACATTCACTCTGAATCCAGCCTTGCCACTAAGACACGTGGCAGGAGCATGGGTAGAGGAAATGTGTCTACACGTCAATAATTGTCATTTCATACACTAAGATCTTCTCAAATCCAATTCTTAAAACTTGAAATAATGAGAATGAAATTTGCAGAACCAGATATAGAGGGGAAAACATTAAAAATAAAAACAAAAAGGATTCCATTGTAAAGAAGGCAACGTCTAAGGTGTGGTCCAGGGTTTGTGTCTCATTTCCACTCAGCTCCTCCTGTGGGAGACTAATTGATTTGTTCTCATGTTGCCCAGAGGCCCTGCGGGACCCAGTCGAGCTCATCCCAGCATGCTCACTGTTAGCCCTGAAATATTCACACTCCCCAGTATGCCAGAGAGCCTTGGACTCCAGGCCTTGTCGAAGGCCCAACACCAAGAATGAGCCTCCTGTACCTGAAGTGTGTTTAGAAGGTGAAATACACGAGCCAGAGACAGACTGATCGGAGCACTGAGCTCGATGAAGAGCTACAGGCCTTTCTCCTGCACAAAGTAAGGAGGGAAGCAGTAACGACAAACTGAGCAATTCCAGGGAGATGTGGGACTTATCCAGATTTAGAAGAAGAGGACCCTAGACAGGGAGCACAGGAAAGCAGAGCATTTGGCCTTGAAGGTCAGCTGTGAGGAACCTACACCCACCTAGTCTGAGGTCACGTCCTAGGCCACGTGTTTAGACTGGGAGGAGAAGAAAAGATAGATTAGACCGTCGGCAAGATAGCTAGTTTTCTAGTTAATTCTTCATTATCCATGAGCTCCAAAGTAGATGTCTGCTACTTTACCTGTGTCATTTTATTCACACATTATAAAGTAGCTATTTTTTTCTCTGTTGTACAGATGAGAAAACTGAGGCTTACAGGCCTATTATGTAGCTTTCCCATAGTCCAAACACAAGTCACCCGCAAAAACAGAGCTAGAACACTTTTCCAGTTCCTCAAATACCTCAATCTTTCTCTTATAATATCCTCCTTGCTTTGTGTCTATTTGCAAAATGTGATCATAGATGCATTCAGTAACTGTTTATTCAATGTTTTTTTTTTTTCCTTTACTAAATGATGGAGACAGGAACCTCGACTGTTTTATCCTTCACTCTTTATCTAGAACCCAGCATAATGCCTAATCTATAACAGGCTCTCCACAGTATTTACTGAACAAATTAGTAAAGGCCCAGCTGACTCCCATAACATACCTGCCCTCTCTGCCATTCCCAGCATCACGGCCTCCACACAACCCGCCCAGTTTCATCGTTAGTGTGTCTTTATTATCAGCAAGTTATAGAAGACTATTCAACTTTACTCTTCAACTTCCATCTGACCCTTTCTGCATTATATAAACAGAACTCTACAGAAATATAAAGAGCTAGATAGTCTTTTTCCTAGTAAAACATAAAACCATGGACGGCCTAGAGAGCGCGTGTACGATGATGTTAAGAAGCTGACAATATGTCCCTGATACAGACAGAGAAATAGCCTCAGTCTTTTCATCCTCCCCTGAAGCACTTCCTCCAGAATTTATTTTTTTAATCCTCTTTCTTTCTTGAGGTAGAGTAAGCTTGGACGTGCATACCTACCTACAAATAGCTTCTAATTTTTTTCCCTCTATTTTTTTTATCATATTCACACGGAACATGCTTCTTTTCCCTTTTTAGGGCTTCTGGAGATCTCTCCCAGGAAGCGCCAAGGAGTCCCGGGCACAGCGCCTCACCAGCTCACTTCGGCTGAATTCCGCCCCCTCCTGCAGAGCTTTTGTTGTCTTCATGAAAATGTTAATTGAGATCCTTGTGCAGTTTCCTAATTCTCTGTTTCAAGGACAGTGCCTTTGTACTTAAGCTCCACATGCAGACTTTGTATGTTTTTTATCTCCCACTTGACCCAAAGTAAATCAGTGGACAAGAATATGTGTGGACATCTTGTTTCCTTTATGGTTGATTACAATTGGAATAGCTGGTTAATCTATCTGGACTGGCTTTGAAGGCTTTGGCATTTGTTAAATAATAGAAATTTGAATAAAGACATTACAGCATCTAAAGATGTAACCAGACTGTTCTTCTTAACATTTCATATACCATACAGACGCAGCCCATCTCTTAAATCCTTCATGTTTCCGTAGAGGATTTGAGATGCTAATTTTTACCTTTCTGTTTTTAAATCACATATGTTCATAATTTCAAATGCATGCTCTCAAGTTAGTTGCATAATTGAATGTTTTAATATGTGTGTGTGCAAAACAGATTTACAGTTTCAAAGGGAGTTTGGATGCACAGAGCAGATGCATAAATTCTGACACAACAATGCAAATAAACAACGTATGATTTGAATCTGAATAGTAAGTATTTTATGTAACATTCACGGGAAAGTTAAAACTGTGGTACTCCCGAGAGATGATAGTGATAAAAATACACTCAAGACTTTCTGCAGCGCCTGCTGTATGCCAGGCACATGGGGGTGTTGGGAACACAAAGATGGGAAACGGCAACCACTGTCCTTGACGTGTGCATTAACGCAGAAAGCTAGAACCCGACAGTACTCCAGTACAGTCTGACGTGAGCTGTGATCAAGGTATGAGAAACACAGGAAATTGCTGAAATTAGGTGCCTGCAAAATTAATAGGATCCCAGATCCAAGATATTTCTCCAGTGTTGTTTTTTTCCTCCTTTAACCAAATATTTCTAGGAAGAAGGCATTTAGGTGGCAGAAGTGTGACCCAAGAAGACGATTTAGCCAACGATTTAGGCAGCTTTGTGAAACTACCAATTAGGATCAATTCAAGGCAAGGGAGTGAGGGTAAATAAAATCATAGTGAAGACGACAAATGCTGTAGATCCTAAAATCTCACACAGAAAAGTTCGTCAGCCTCAGACAGAGAAAACGCCAAGCAGTTTAAAACCTCACGACAGAGAAAGGCAGCCACCCAGATGCTACAGTTTATGCGTCTTTTCATGGGACTGCGACAAGGTAGGAAAACTGCCCGAAATCGCAGGTGTATATATAGAAAAGGAAGGCTGCTGAGGGGGCGAGCGTGAGAAGGGTGCAGTGTCCTGAGAGGATGTGGTTTGCATTAGACAATGTGCAAATCAACAGGAACAGAGCTAAGGGAAAACAATACTTAGTCTGTCAGGAGAGCACTAAAAAAAGCTCAGGCATGGAGAAAGAGAAGAACAAGCAGGCCTGTGCCAGGGCCGGGCATGGGGAGAGAAAAACAAGCAGGCCTGTGCCAGGGCCGGGCTGAGACGGGAGCGCACCAGGAGCAGGCAGAGGAAATGCGCCCATTTTCCAAGAAGCATCATCACTTTTTCTTTAAGGTGTAAAATTTATTAGAACATACATTTTTTTGAGCTCACATTGTACATGCAATTCTCTACTAGTAACCAAGCCTCCAGAGGACACGGTCCTCTTGCTGGACGCACTGTCATTAACAAAGTTGGCTGCCCTCGCCAGCTTCCACGTCTGCAGGAGGGTTACAGACGCCACTGGTGCCCCAGTTCACTCTTCAACACATCCGGGAAACCCTGTATTTCATTTCCCAGCTGCTCTGGTTTGACCTGGAGCCTAGGGTGGGGTGGGGAACCTTCACATGTCGGAAGGTCACATTAATTTAGCTGTGATCAAATAAGACCACATTCAAGAAACTTCAATTATACATACTTTAAAAATGTGCATTATTTTGTGAAAGTCTAACTACTCTGTACTTAATTTCAAAAATGAAAACTCTTTGTTAATTTTAAAGTTAACCAACCTTTCAATGACTTTGCTATGTCTGCTTTTTGTTGGGAGCGTTTGAATATTTGATTGCAGAGTGGAGATCCACAGTTTCAGTTGATCCTTTAGATGGGTATCAGTCATCTGTGACCATAAGGGAGCCTTGATTTGGTTTAGGGAGAGAATGTAGATTCACAGCAATAAGTAGTTGAATGCATTTGTTCAAGCATGTTGTCAAAGATGTGGGTATTCTGCACTTTTGCATATTTCCATCGGATCTTTCTTAGCATCAAACAATGACTTTAAAATGTCATCTACTGGGAGCTCAAGTAATTCCATCTTTAAGTGTGTCGGTGATGTCAACTAGGACAGGCTGAAATACTGATTTGAGTGTGATGTCATGATTCTCAAAGTCAGTGAAACTTTCATTATATTCTCCAATTAATAGTTTTATAACAGCTATTCATTCCTCAAGTGATTCACACATATCATCCTGCTCATCAATGACCTTCCCTAACTGGGAAGATGTTCATCCAAAACTTCCTTTTGAAGAAGCGTTTTGAAAAAAGATAGCTCTTTCCAAAATGCTCAGATCTTTGGCCACAGGTCATATATGAATTTACTTCTACCTTGCAAATTAATATTCAAGTTGTTTCGATTTGGTATCACAGAGAAATGCTGCATTCCTATAGAAATCTTCTTTCAACAGTTCACGTTGCTAATTCTGTTCTTCATACAATTTGACTATCTGTTCTTGCAGAGATAAAATTCTGGCTAACACCTGTCTCTGCAATAGCCAGTGCACTTTAGAATGATATGGCCAAGCTACACTAACTACTCTGTTAGTGTAGTGAATATCTCATCATTCAACTTTAGCATCCTATGAAACTGATGATGTCCTGTTGTGTTTGTACAGATACAGATAATGATACTTATAATTTTTTGCAAAGTGTTACTCAAAAGATTAACTTTAGCACAGACATTTTGCTGATACAACATACAATGAAAATAAATGAATCCCAATCAGTCAATACTATTTTTTTAACCTGTTCAATAAATCTTTCATGTTTTCCTAATATGAAAGGTGCATCCACACTCACAAGATTTACCAAATTCGGTCCAACTTCCCAATTAACCAGTGTGATGTATGCGCTCCTAATCTATGTGAAATCAGCACATTGTACCCCATAAATGCATTAATCTATACATGACCTATGTGTTTATGATTTAATTTAAAAACTTTATAAAAAAAGAAGAAAAATGTGAAGTGTTAAATTACATTTAATGTACCAAATACATCACATTAAACCATTAACTTTGAAAATGTCAAAAAAGAAAAGAAGTAAGTTATTACAGATTTCTATTCCCTGTATTCTGTTCATAAGAGCATCCAAAGTGACTAACTCTTGGTAGCAAAGAAAATCCTCTGTTATGACTTGAATGAAGTATAAAACTTGTGCTGAGTCAGTAGATAAGCTGATTCATCCAAAGTGGTTGAATAATATATATCTTCCTTTGAAGTGGTGCATGAAATTCTGTTAAGTTGAAGGCTAATTCATACTGTTGATTAGTTATGGTTCTCCTCGAAAGAGGCAGGTGTTTGTACTTTGAAACATTACCGGGGTCTCAGCATCCTACAACCTTACCAATGCACTCTTTCATAATTTCTATGTTGTTGAAAGGCTTCCATTCTTCCCAAGAATAAAGCTACTTTGTAAGTTGCTTCAGTGACATTATTTCCAGGTCTTATTACTGATTAAAAGAATTGTGTTTGCTTTTATTTTCCGTCTTTTAATTTCTGCAATGCAACCTTTCATCCCTCTCCCTCTGATTTAAAATATTTGTGGTTCTTATGAGTGCTATGAGGCTGCTGAGCAATTGAGTTTCTTTAATGTTGCTATTGCAGTATTACAAAGCAAGAAAATCATCTTCTCTTTAGCAGAAACAATATAAATTGCGATTCCCAATCCTTGTTAAAGTCTGTTTTCTTCCTTCAGCGTTCTCTAATCTTCTTTGACACGATGAGCTGTTAAACAAACAAAATTAAAAAGTAATGTCGAGTTGTCCAAGTATTTACAAAATCTACTTGAAACACAGCACACCACTGTCCAAAGCTGGTAATAGACTGGTGTATTTGACCCCACAATTCTCACCAAGCAGCCTTGGGCAGTAGCGGTGCCAGTCATGTGGGGAAGTTAGAACTAAATCATAGGTAGATCAGCTGTCAAGTTAGCCCTGATAGCTCACTAATGTTCTAATGGTGCTGGTCAATCTGGGAGGATTATCTCGTTGAAATTTATTTTATTCTTTGGTATTTTAAATGTGTTCATTTAAAAAACAATAAAACTATAAAAGATGAACAAAAATGTATTAATATCTTATCAAAAATGTATTAAATATCTTATCTTATAATAGTGAAATTGCTTTCTTTTTTGTCTTGTGATTTTTTTTTGAAGTGAAATTTAAGTTTTTGTGTGAGTAGTACTATTATACCTATCTTGAGTGTCTTGCTTGTACTGTATCACATCATACCTTTGTTTAATTCTTAATAAACTATTCACTTGTTAAAAAAAAAGTATTAATAAAAGTTAAAGGATTTTTTGATTCTATCAAAAGGCCACACTTAAGGGCCTAGAAGGCCACAGGCTAAAGGTCCTCCACCCCTAGCCTAGGAGGAAATGCAATTACGGCAGCTGATCAACTTGCTGCTTACTTCTTCCTATCCTTGCTACCCATGGCAACCTTTGAGTTCAAATCTCATTCTGATTCCTGTTATTGTTGAGTTCAACTTTTGTTCCATGGTGGTCCAGATAGACTCTCACTGGATTAAAGACATGAAACTATAAAAATTCTAGAAGTAAGTGCAGGGAAAACTCTTGAAGGAATCAGCTTGGGTGAATATTTTATGAGGAGGACTCCCCAGGCAATTGAAGCAGTATCAAAGATACACTACTGGGACCTGATCAAATTAAAAAGCTTCTGTACAGCCAAGAACATAGTAAGTTTAGTAAGCAGACAGCCCTCAGAATGGGAGAAAATATTTGCAGGTTATGTCTCCGACAAAGGTTTAATAACCAGAATCCACAGAGAACTCAAACGTATTAGCAAGAAAAGAACAAGTGATCCCATCTCAGGATGGGTAAAAGACTTGAAGAGAAACTTCTCTAAAGAAGACAGGTGCACAGCCTACAGACACATGAAAAAATGCTCACCATCCTTAATCATCAGTGAAATGCAAATCAAAACTACCTTGAGATATCACCTAACTCCAGTAAGATTAGCCCACATAACAAAATCCCAATGCCAGAGATGTTGGCGTGGATGTGGAGAAAAGGGAACACTTCTACACTGCTGATGGGAATGCACACTAATACATTCCTTTTGGAAGGATGTTTGGAGAATACTTAGAGATCTAAAAATTGACCTGCCATTTGATCCTATAATTCCTTTACTAGGTATATACCCAGAAGACCAAAAATCACATTATAACAAAGACATCTGTACCGGAATATTCATTGCAGCCCAATTCATAATTGCTAAGTTATGGAAGAAGCGCAAGTGCCCATTGATCCACGAATGGATTAATAAATTGTGGTACATGT